>DWLI01003393.1:0-11893 GCA_018249915.1 Cecropterus dorantes dorantes
GAGAATAGCCCGTTCAAACAAACAAACTCCACTGCTTTATAATATAAGTATAGATTTGAGATCTTCAATCTTGAAAATCTCTCTTCATATAACATAAATCATCATATTTAAAAACCTTGTAGAATACGATATAACATTTATTTTATCATATGTAACTGCAACGTTCGGTAAAAATAAATGCTGACGTTCTGCACCGATTAAATAGTAATTTAGTGCTGTAAACAATTGCCTTTTTAATTTCACGCTATTTATAATCACCTTTCCCTTATCGACCTAATTAAATGGTAATAAACCACTAATTAATACAAACAAATTCGTTTTTGGATAACATTATAAAAACATTGATGTAATATTTGACCGCATATCTCAAAAGAGTTCAACAACACTCAATAAAAATGAGCTTTAAAAATTCCCAACATACTTTGAAATCTAGAAGTCGTAAAATATTACGAACATGCGTGGGTACAATGATTCGTTTAAAACATAAAATATTGAACGAGATATCTGTTATCAAATAAATGTAGAGTGTATGGAACATGGCTACTTGATTGCAACTTTAAGAGAGAAAGAGGATTTTGCATGCTATTTCACAATAACGAATCCATTAAAAATCAGCATTCAAAAACCAACTGGAATTTGGGAAGTACTTGGTAGACAACGATTTTATAAATAAAGAGACTTATTTCTAATTGAAACATAAAACCAAATCAGGGTATGAATGCCATAATTTCGTCGCCTATAAATTTCTCCGTGCTAAGTGCCAATAAAGGTATAGAAACAAGTATAATGTGAGCATATCAACAAAGGCACGTGTAGCGCACTTCTAATAATATTTTGGCACCGGTCGCATCTAATTGCCCGACAAGATTCACGCAACAGTTTCGCGACGCGGCGTTCGTTAAAAATAATTGTCTCATTCACATGCCACGGAACTACTACGATAGTAACCACAAATTTTCGGTATAAAGCAGTTCTCTGGCCGTGGCAATGAATCGGCAATCGCTAATGTATGGAACAAGTCCAGTTTTATCTCGATTTCATTATCTAATTTCTTTATTGTCGCTATTTGATGGCATCTTTGTCTTCTCGCGAATTGGCAGAACTGTATCAAATGCGATTACGATAGAAGCAAATACTACACTCACTTTATAAGACAAATAATATGTTATTCAAAGAAGACGAAATTCTCCCTTCTGACGAAATGTGTTCCTTTATTCTCGCACCCTTCTATCTAAGTTTAAATTGAATACTATTCATGTAGCACAAATGGTAAGTTTTGGTCTCGTTAGAACCAGTTTCAATTTTCTACCAGATTCCTGTTTAACCTTTATAAAGATTATAGAATGCGGTCGACGGGGTCCGGGGGTGGCAACCTTGTCTTTTAGCTATTTATGTCGAGGGTAGCGAGAGGCAAGTGGGGGTTGGGCCGCAGTGCGCATGCGTTAGGAGGGCCGCTTATGTAACGATGACAGCACGCCTTCGTTCGCAAACGTGCACCATTGTAGGAATGATTTGGAGATATGAGTATTTCATATTAGTACAATTGTAACTTTATATACAACCGTGATGTTAATAATTTGTTCGCTCTACAAAGTATTAAATGTCCACTTTATGAATGAATGTATGTCACGACTTCATCTATATCTGAAAAGTAATAGATTAAAAAAAAAGTGGGTCGACGACAATCTATTATTAACACTGCATCCCGCAATCCATTGGTCCATTCCTGGCAGTAACCTTCATGGGAATTTAGGGCGTGGTTTAATGAGGTCCACCATGGAAACGTTCATCAATTATCGACGGCGACGGCCGAGTTGTTTACAGCATCACGGACGCATTTAGACTCGGTGATATTATGCCTGCCTTGCACACAATAATCGTTATTGACTTCAAATAGTTTTATGTCAGCCGACGACGTAAAACTATGAACGTGAATTATGTGGCATAACATCTGGTTGACCGTAATTTCCGCAGTCACGTTTGCGCAGTCGATTTAAATGTAGAGGGCAGCAATGAATGGGGGCACCGCAGTTGTGCATGGAGGTACGGTGTCCTTACACCGCGCTCAGGTTCGCACACGCAACTAGTACAGACCAATTGAGTGCCATTGAGCCGGCGATCCCAGCAGGACTATAGAGCACACTCAAGGTTACGCGGCACGGACACGCTCCCGTTGCTGTGTGCTCTCCGCCACACAATTGCCTTTTTGTAGTATGTCACGTTCGGTTCTGCTTAACGTTGTATTAATTTGCCTGTTGTATTGTATGCATCGTACTGTAACTATGCTAAGATTTATTTTACTGTTGATGCCCTGTTTTGAATATTTTGAAATTATTCCTACTGTTTTTTCTATTACTGACTGATTTTCTACCATTAAAACATCTGTATTGCCCCATGCTACAGTTAGAAAGCAAGATTTGTGTTCACTGAATTAAAGGTGTCTGAATTATGCAATGTGTTAATATTATCGATATGAAACCCCGTGTCTAATTCAGACATTTTTGCACTTCTCTGTACGTGTTAATTAACGCACGATTCTGATGACTGTCGTTATAGGAAATCATCAGAAACGTGCGTTATCACCCTCTCATCCTCACTCTCATCTAGTTACCACAGAGTGCATGGCCCGTAGGGCCGCCTTGTAGAATGTGTCTAGCCCCTAGTTATGTTTGCAGCATGGCCGTTCCGACTCGTACCGCGTCGCCACCATCGCCCCCATTAAGGACGATAATAGAACTGCCGATGGACAGTACAAGGTTTTTAATTTACATTACCATCTCATTTATACATTTTCCAGTGACGAACGACGCGGCCCGTCGCTGTGACAGGTTGCGATCCATAGTCATTACTGTAATGCATGCTTGGATTTTTATTACGTAATTTTGCATTGTTATTCTGTTTCCTATTATATTTTACCATTAATTTAAGATATATTGTTCATTTAGTTTCATAGCATATATTTGTTTTAATGTGAACTCTTTGAAGATGAAAAAAATGATATTTGTGCTATAAGAGGGCTGGTTCTGACTTTACATTATTATTTCAAATGACGTTATTTAAAACTTACACAGACACGCCGGAAACCCCCCGCGAAAAAGCGAAAACCAGGAGATTTAGATGATCTGAAACAGGAATTGGACATCGACTACCACAAAATCACTCCGGAAGAATTATACCAAAGATTTCAAACACATCCCGAAAATGTAAGTAATATCAAGGCCGAAAAAGCTATAAATGCAAGATTACCCTCTGAACAATGAATTAAAAATATTATTATTTGTTACAGGGCCTTAGTCATGCAAAAGCAAAAGAGAATCTCGAAAGAGATGGTCCAAACGCACTTACGCCACCAAAACAGACGCCCGAATGGGTAAAGTTTTGTAAAAATCTGTTCGGTGGTTTCGCGTTATTACTGTGGATTGGTGCTATACTATGCTTTATTGCCTACGGAATTCAGGTATGGAATTACACATAGAACGTGTTCTTTATACATGTTGGTAATGAGAATATGAAATGAACAAAACTTAATAAAAATATAATTTGATCATCTTTTTCACAGGCGAGTACTGTTGAAGAACCGGCGGATGACAACCTGTACCTTGGCATTGTATTGGCGGCTGTGGTGATCGTAACGGGTATTTTCTCTTACTACCAGGAAAGCAAGTCTTCAAAGATTATGGAATCCTTCAAGAACATGGTTCCTCAGTTTGCCACTGTTATTCGTGAAGGTGAAAAGTTGACTCTGCGAGCTGAAGATCTTGTACTTGGTGATATTGTTGAAGTTAGTGTCTTCAGTATACAATATATTTCTTCTATGTATCCTACATTTATTGAATGTTATTTCAAAGCAAAGGACGTTCTGACAATTGATGTATATTTCAGGTGAAGTTTGGTGACCGTATTCCAGCTGATATTCGTATCATTGAGGCGCGTGGTTTCAAAGTGGACAACTCCAGTTTAACTGGTGAATCCGAACCCCAGTCCCGTGGACCCGAGTTTACTAATGAGAATCCCCTTGAGACCAAGAACTTGGCTTTCTTCTCTACCAATGCCGTTGAAGGTACCGCCAAGGGAATCGTCATTTGCTGCGGTGACAACACCGTAAGTATTGTTTCACTCATTATAATTGATTTATATGTTTGCATCGATATAAAGGTTTGTTATATCTTCTTATGTTCTTCTGCAGGTAATGGGACGTATCGCTGGATTAGCTTCTGGACTGGACACTGGTGAAACCCCCATCGCTAAGGAAATCCACCATTTCATTCATTTAATTACTGGTGTTGCCGTATTCCTCGGTGTTACTTTCTTCATCATCGCCTTCATCCTCGGCTACCATTGGTTGGATGCCGTCATTTTCTTAATTGGTAAGGAATTTATTTGATTATACTTCTTTGTCTATATCCGATGTTTACCAACGAAGGAAGGTTCTAATGTCTTGTATTTTTAGGTATCATCGTAGCTAACGTACCTGAAGGTTTACTGGCTACTGTAACTGTATGTCTGACTCTCACTGCCAAACGAATGGCCTCTAAAAACTGCCTGGTTAAGAATTTGGAGGCTGTAGAGACCCTCGGATCTACTTCTACCATTTGCTCGGACAAGACTGGAACGCTCACCCAGAACAGAATGACAGTTGCGCACATGTGGTTCGACAATCAGATTATTGAAGCCGATACTACTGAGGACCAATCTGGTGTTCAATATGGTAAATGCTTCTTTTTCTAGGAAAATATCTTACTACTTATTCTCTTGTATTCGTTCTGCTGTAATTAATTTCTTGTCGTGTATTTCGGAAGTATGTATTTTTTATTTCTTTTTATAGACCGTACCAGCCCTGGATTCAAGGCTCTCGCTAAGATTGCCACTCTCTGCAACCGCGCTGAATTCAAGGGTGGTCAGGATGGCGTACCAATTCTGAAGAAGGAAGTTGCTGGCGATGCCTCTGAGGCTGCGTTACTGAAGTGCATGGAACTGGCCCTCGGCGATGTGATGTCTATCAGGAAGCGTAACAAGAAAGTGTGCGAGATTCCGTTCAACTCTACCAACAAGTACCAGGTGTCCGTCCATGAAAGCGATGACCCCAGCGATCCTCGCCATCTGCTTGTGATGAAGGGTGCCCCTGAAAGGATTCTGGAACGTTCTAGCACCATCTTCATCGGTGGAAAGGAAAAGGTAGGGTTTTGTACAACATTAATTACATAGATTTGGATTCAACAACAGTATGTTAATATGTCTTTCGCTCATTAGGTCTTGGATGAGGAAATGAAGGAAGCATTCAACAATGCCTACTTGGAACTCGGCGGTCTCGGTGAACGTGTGCTCGGCTTCTGCGACCTGCAACTCCCCTCGGACAAGTACCCAATTGGATACAAATTCAACACTGATGACCCCAACTTCCCATTGGACAACCTTCGCTTCGTCGGCCTGATGAGTATGATTGATCCCCCTCGTGCTGCTGTGCCTGACGCCGTCGCTAAGTGCCGATCTGCTGGTATTAAGGTATGACCGTGGTTAAAATTATGACTATGACCAAATTATTTAAAGCAGTAGTCGACAACCTTTTTGGGAACACGGGCCAGATAGTAGGTACTTAGAAATTGACTGGCGGGTTCCATTCTGGGATATGCGGAAAAAAAGCTCGTCAGTAAAAAAGAGACAAAAAGAGTGTCTGAAGTTTGATGGTGAAAAAAAGAGATTGTGAAAAAAATATGTGTAATTTAAATCGATATTTCTTTATTTCAAAATTGAAGGAACACTGGCAATTAAATATTTTAGGAAAAGCCGCGGGCTGCAAAATTGATTGATTGAGTGACTGCTAAAGTAATTCTGTAAAGATGCGTATCCTGTAGCTTCATATCTATCCAAAGGCCCTAGTTTGCCGATCCCTGCTTTAAAATATTCATTCGAATACATTGAAAAAATATGTGAAGTAAACCACTTTTGCTCCAGGTTATTATGGTAACGGGCGATCACCCAATCACGGCGAAGGCTATCGCAAAGTCTGTGGGCATCATCTCTGAAGGAAACGAAACGGTTGAAGACATTGCCGCCCGGCTCAACATTCCGGTGTCCGAAGTGAACCCCCGCGAGGCCAAGGCCGCTGTCGTCCACGGTACCGAGCTCAGGGAACTCAACTCTGATCAACTTGACGAAATTCTCAAGTAAGTGTTATTTGTATAATATATTTTGTATACTTAGTTAGCAAAACTAGGATTTATTTTCGCGGTAAAAAAAACTAAACAGATAATATCGCTGAAATTTTATTTGTATATTCTAGTACTGTCAATTGTTATGATATTCTTTGAATTTATATTTAACAAGTTCAAAAACTTTTATGACAATTTTTGAAAATAGGTATTTATTCGTCTAGTTGTTCCTTTTAAAGTAATCCTGAAAAATAATCTAAAACTTACAAAATAGCAACTCATTAAATTCTACTCTTAAATAAAAAATAATTCAAGTTCTATCATTTTTTTTTTGTATTTCTCAGACTTTTTTATTTTCATTTCCTTAAAATTGCAATTATTATTACATCTTTAAGATTCAGCAACCTTCATTTTCTTCCAAATACTTCCTCTGTGAAACTCAAAATTCCTTCCTCTTCCATAGGTTCCACACGGAAATCGTATTCGCCCGTACTTCGCCGCAACAGAAGCTGATCATCGTCGAGGGTTGTCAGCGGCTGGGCGCCATCGTGGCTGTGACCGGCGACGGTGTGAACGACTCTCCAGCGTTGAAGAAGGCAGATATCGGCGTCGCCATGGGCATCGCTGGCTCGGATGTGTCCAAACAGGTAACTTACGTAAATCATTTGTTGCAGGAAACACTTGGTGAAGCAAGCAAATTCTTCTGAGGTTCTGGATATTGCAAGTCTTATGTTCTGAAAAAGATGTTGGTCTTTTAGTCCAAATCAAACTTTGTAGGAGGTTCAGCATACTGCAGGTCTTTTGTTCTGAAAAAAATGTTGGTCTTTTAGTCCAAATGGTTGGGAAACTAATTACCTCAATACTGAGTTAAGTTTAGAAAACTGCAAGTCTTTTGTTGTAAAAAAGACGTTGGTCTTTTGGTCCAAATTGTTAACTTACTTTAAAAGAGTTCCATAACTATGGGTGAGGTTTAGATATCTGCGAATTTTATGTTGTGAAAAAATGTAGGTCTTTTGATCCTAATGATCGGGTAATTTTAAAACAGTTCCACAAGACTGGGTGAAGTTCAGTACACTGCAAGTCTTATGTTTTGAAAAAGTTGTATGTTGTAAATATGTTATGATGTGGTCTTTTCATCCTAATGATTGGGTAATTTTAAAACAGTTCCACAACACTAGGTGAAGATCAGTACACTGCAAGTCTTATGTTTTGAAAAAGAAGTTGGTCTTTTGGTAGTTTTAATGATTTTGCCCAGAAAAAGAGGTCCTCAGAGTTTTGGAGAAATAGAGAAAGAGAGAGTCTGAGAAAGAAAGAGACATTGATCTCATAAATAAATCAGTAAAAATGCATTATTATATAGAAACTTAATATAAACTTTAAAGTTTGTCGTAGTAATCGTTAGTCTTGAGTATAAATAGTCTTGACAGCTATTAATACAGTGGAACTAAATGAATCAATTTACAATTGAAACACAGACAGATTCAAATGGTTTGAAATTTACAGAATAATGTCATTTTGATACAAATTCATTGTTCTCTATCTACATTTATATCTTGATACAACAACAGATAGGCATTTACTACTATATTCTGTGCCGATTATTTGTCCAATTAGTCCAATTGTTTTAAATTTAGGTTTTAGGTTTTAAATCTAATCTTTATCCTTCATAGGCCGCCGACATGATCCTACTGGATGACAACTTCGCTTCCATCGTCACTGGCGTCGAGGAGGGTCGTCTCATCTTCGACAACCTGAAGAAGTCCATCGCTTACACCCTCACCTCGAACATCCCCGAAATCTCCCCCTTCCTCGCCTTCATCCTGTGCGACATTCCCCTCCCCCTCGGAACTGTTACCATCCTCTGTATCGATCTGGGAACCGACATGGTAAGTTTGAGTTTAAGTCGGATGTATGTATATCTTAGTGTATACCAAGGTTGTATACAAGTGTATTCATTTTGCGCTTTTGTGACCTGAAAAGGTGAATAGCAGTAATGAGGTGAACAGACAAAAACGATGGTTTCTATTTCAGACAAAGTCGTTCGATACACTTCTATGTAACCAACAAGTTTTTATACAAACACAACTGATTTTACGATTTTAGTAAGTTTATTAAGAGAGCGGTAGTTGGAAAATATGTTTTACTTGTATCTTGAAAATGAAAGCATTTGATTGGTCAGTGAAAATAACTTTTTAAAATTTAAAAGTGTTTTTTTTCGTTTTGATAAAGTCAGTTGTGTAACTGAGTTACGATATACAAAATAAAAAATGAATGTTATAAAAAAATAAGTAAAAAAATACCTACAACACAGCTATCGTTGAAGTTTATTTAAAAACGTTACGTGTTATACATGTTAAAAAAAGTAATAAAAAAATAACATAAATTTTCCAATATCAATTTAAAGTCTATCTTGAACGATAGCTGTGGAATGACTATAAAGTGTGTATCTTCCTTAGACATTACAGCTTGGGGCACGAGATAATTGGTACGAAATGTTTATACAAATGTATTTAATGCAAGATTTATACTAGGTACCCGCGATCGCACTAGCGTACGAGTCGGCCGAGGCGGATATTATGAAACGCCCGCCTAGAAATCCATTTTGCGACAAACTTGTCAACGAGAGGTCTCTATCACGTATAATATTACGATGTGTTGCCAAAAATGTAACCCCTAACTGGTTTTCAGCTAATAACGTCGCTGTTGCATCGATATCATGCCGATGGTGTATCTTAATATAGAAATTGTGTGTAATCACACGGTTCTGCTTTTAAAATTACGCACGGTGATAATAAAAGGGACTTAATGCGAAATTTCCGTTTTAATTGTTAATAGCAAAATTGTGTTCGTATTTTGATGTTTTTTTTTTAATTTTTTAAAGCGCAAGATTAACCGAGTGACGTAACATATATGTCGGTTCATTTTCTGGAACAAATCGTCACTTTTGAATTTACGAAATTAGAGACTATAATTTAAGTAGTTTCATTCCGAAATTTTGAGTTAGGCCCCTTTCGTTCTCACTGTAAGATTATAATAGTTTTCTCGTCAATTGGCTCAATGTAGGACCGTATGATTACACCGAATACTAATATAATGTATGTTATAAAATGTTTGATTGACTCGTTTATACATAGTTTTAGGCGTTTTTTCAAGTGTACTACTAACACAAGAATTTGATGAACAAATTAAGGGGTCGCTTTATTTGTGTGCTTATATTGGAATGATATTTTGGGAAGATTTGAAAGCGTGTTGTTTGAATCCCTAGTGAGACGGTCCAAAGGACGTTGGATGGGAACATTTGATATTATCTCCACAATTGGCGTAGTTTATCACTATTGAGACAGACACAACACACCTAAATTACAAAATCACTGTCATTGTCATTCTCACTATCACCCCGTCACGAAGTTCAAAATTTTAAATATTATCCGATCAACATTTGAGACGTCCATTTTCATTCATAGTACATTTGGTTAAATTTTAAGTTTGACATCCCGGAGACGTATACGGCGGCAACAATTGAGTCACTTCATATCAACATTTTTTATATGTTATTAACATTTTGTTTTATGTGATAGTTATAAGCGATACAAGCCGTTGCAAGCATATGTTAAAGATAACTTTGTAACGATAATATTAGGTTTATCGTATCGATGTTTTAATAGTATCGTTTGTCATATTTAAAAGTTAGTGGAAGAATCGATTAGTTAACTACATCGCTCGGCAACAATGTTGCGGTTCGGCAGTTAACGCCAATTAAAACGTGTCACGTCATTGTACGCGGTCGTGCGTATGGTCGCAACGGGCTTGCTAAGTGTTGGATGTTGTACACATGTGATAATGATGCACCAAGCTTTGTCGTTCGTGCGAGGCGAGGCCGCCGCGAGCTACGTGCGCGTACGTTCGCCGTTCGCTCTCATAGCTAGTGTTTGTGTAGGTGCCCGCCATTTCCCTGGCTTACGAGGAGGCCGAATCTGACATTATGAAGCGACAGCCGCGTAATCCTTTCACTGATAAACTCGTTAACGAGAGGTAAAACATCACGAGTGAACACCGCACTCGTTCAAAGATATTATTCTATCGCTATTTGCTTGCTACCACGTGTAAGTTAGTCTTCAATATTGAAGTTTGGTTGTTGCCTGCAGTCTGTGGACGGTGCCCTGTAGGTACACCACTCCTATTAGATCTCTTTGTGAGGATATTGAAGGCGACGATCGCACTGCTCCTGATTTCTGCCTTGCGTTGTCTTTTATATATTTTTTCTATTCTAACAAACCTCATGTTTCCTTTAACGTATTATGTAGCTTGATGTGGCTATGGAATAACGTGTTTTCGTATGGACCCGACCGTTACCGGACCAAACACATTATTCCATCAGAGTTGTGGTTTTGTTGATAACTATTTTACTAACTGTGGTGTGTGGTCGTATCTAAGGTAAGTGCTCGGTGCCTTCCTGTCTCTGTCGTCTGTCTTTCTCGTGCATGAATTTTCACACTTTCCTTTCACTTTTTTTTCCGTAATTATATTATAATTATCTGTACTTTTATCTTTTATCTTAATTATTTTTACCTCTCATGACCCCCATGCACACCACGACACAATATATTTTTCACATATGATCGCTAACATCTATCTACTCGTAGGTCTACTCTAGGATTTCATATCACCACATATCGTATATATCTCGGACGGACCTCTCGGTCTGTCCCATGTTCATAAATATGTATATTGAATTAGTACATGAACACTTTATGAAATATTTTTACTTAAGTATTATCTAGGGCTTACTTGTAACTCTAATAGTGTAGCATTTCAGATATTGTGTACTATGCTCCACCGAAGACGCCAACGAGCTACAGTATCTTTTGAACTTAACACGCTAATCTTTTTCTACTTTATTATACTCACTAGCCAGATATTCCGTTGTATTTTAAGTAAATATAAATAGTTGTACTATTATTTATTTGGTATAATATATATGGTTATGTAAACGTGAGGTTAGCGGTAGACGGTTACTGGGGACGTCGTAGCGGGTGTGTATACGTATATTTATTATGTATAAGCGGAGCGTGGACACGTAGAGGTCGCGCGTGTTGTTCGTTTGTCCTGATTGCTTGGTGTTACCGAAGGTGCCTGCTATATCATTGGCGTACGAGGCGCCCGAGTCCGATATCATGAAGCGGCAGCCCAGAGATCCTTACCGAGACAACCTCGTCAACAGAAGGTTGGCCCCGCACCGCCGCCCGCCGCCCACCGAGCGGCCGCGGCTACGCTTCATAGTTCTCATTTGGGTGTTAACGCGACGACTAGCCGACTAGAAAACGTTCAATGATTACAATTTTACGAACTGGCATCGATAGATTAACGTTTTTCAAAATATGCACTCCGATCAAAATTTAAATTTGCATTTTTTCACAGGGGCATATTTTGAGAAATGATTACACGCGTTGCCTTATAACTTAGGTCAGTTCGTAAAATTCTAATCGCAATCAGTAATTGGTTTTAATGATGTTGTTTTTAAAATTATGTACGGTGCGGCTATTTGTGGTTCGACAGTACCATTTGAAAATGGATGTGGAAGAGTGATTACGGAGTTCCGACCCCACCCTTGTTTAGCACTGAGCAATTACTTAGCGCCGAGGCCCGAGTTCGTCACGTACCTACCCACTCTGTGTTGTAATACACAATAAATATACCCGAACAAATTACCTACTACCGATCACTGTTAATATTTCTCTCTATTA
>DWLI01003394.1:0-11889 GCA_018249915.1 Cecropterus dorantes dorantes
AGTTCTTTGGGTTTTGGATTGTTGTGGTATATTCTGTTAATGACCATGCATCTATTAAAACCTTTCTTATTCACCAGAAACAGGAGAAAAATTTAACTTTGAAAATCCACTCATACATATTTTTCCCGATTCGTAGATGCCCTGGAAGCTTATAAAGAGGAATACACAAATATCCAGACCCAATACAAATTCATCAAAAGATATCTGTCTGGTCGGGGATCGGTCTAGAATCCGTTGCGTATCAGATCCTTTTTCTGATGTATAACAGTCAACTGATGTGTGGCTTAAATGTAGGTAGGAACATTTACACGAGGCATTCTAAATGAGTATCTCTTCAGTTGTAGTAACGTAACTCTCAAGATCAGATAGCTAATATAATATATCGTAGTATACGAGTATATATAACTACGATAGACTATCTATGGAGGTAGTCCTATCTAAAATAATAAAAGCATTTAATTTAAAGCTTTTTACATATAATTTAAAGTTTTCGTCGTTCTGTTATACTTTACAGACGACATTTTTTTAAATTAGAAATCCTATGTCAATGTGCAAACTGAAGCGATTTTAATGATATGTTATATGTCACAATCTGTCAAGTCGTTTGGGCTGTAGCGCGTGCTATAGAGATGAACATACATACATACATACATACATACATACATACATACATACATACATACATACATACATAAGCTCGAAAAACATTATCTTTCTACGAAGTCTGGTAAAAAACCTTTATATTTCTACAATTATAGCCATTTTCACGTTCTCAGTCAGGTAAAGTAATTGTAAATTTAGTGTTCTGGGTTTTATACTAGTATTATTTTGGTAGTATGATTCACTCATAGTAGTTCCATTTTGCGATTCGATCCAACACTTATACAGAGTCTATGTTTTAATAATTTTTGTTTGAACAACAGCAGCTAAACTAGTAAAAAAACCGGCCAAGTGCAAGTCAGATTCGCGCACGAAGTATTCCGTATCTATAAAAACTGCGATAGTCAGACGGACTGACGGATATACGGACAGCAGAGTCTTAGCGATTTGAGTACGGAACCCCTTTTTACATATTTTGTTAGTTGTTAAGTTACTTACGTTTACATTTTAGAAAAATTAAAGAAGGCGTTAAATAAACTATTTTCCCTTTGCTATTTGTCTGCGCTTTGGTATTATGGTGCACAGTAACATTGAGATAAGACTGTACTAAGAATGATGAGTCCTGCTAAGACTGCTAACATGAGGCATACCAAATTCAGTGATATGCAAATGTGACCAATTTCGCGAGGGACTCCACTTTTATTTGATTACAAAAACAGTTGGATGATGATGAACAATAAACATTACATTAGTCAACATGCTGGACTATGATCTAGATCAGCTTTAGTTGTGTGGAGAAACCCAAGCTTATCATTTTAACGTAAACAGGGCTATCTTCAAGTATTCGTGCGATTTGTATTACCATTGTCAGGTGGTAGAAACAGTGTAGTTCGACCGAGAAGGTACAACCGCCACACCTATTTCTAGTGTGAGGGAGTTTTTGCGTTTTGATGGAAAAGTGTTGTTTGTGGCTCACTTTCATATGAGGTGACCATCTTAGTCTTCGAGAGTAGTAACGCACTTGTGATTGTTTTTAGATAGAAGTCCTATGCTATCTGAAGTTGCTCACATATGTCCATGGGCGGCAGTAACCACTGACCATCAGGTTCGCTACATCAATCCTATAAAAAATACTTTCTAGTAAAAAATAAAAACGAAGTTGAAGAATTCATTTTAATAAAATCGCTGTTAACTTTTACGTAACTTATCTGCAATAAATCTAGGAAACCCAAGAAGTAGATTCTTTAAGCGTTTAAAATGAACTTGGCGAGTGAACCGTAAAAGATATTTCCAAGATGAAATGAAACCTATTGCATCTTACACAATGAAGACGTGACGGAGGCTGTGATGAAAATCAAACACCATTTTTCACGTTCGAGAAAATTCTTTGTCAGCAAACTCATAACCGGATCTGGATTTCTCATTCAATATTTCTGCATATAGATTTAGCTATTTCTGTCCGATCTTGTGAATTATTATTTATTACTTGGAAAAATCCTTACATAACCGATATTAACTACTAGGTGTGTTACGTAGTTTCACCTGCTACTAAATAAGAAAAACCAAACAATCATAGAGTGATGTTATATAGCCTATAGCCTTCCTCAATAAATGGACTATTCAATACAAAAGATTTTTAAATTCGAACTAGTAGTTCCTGAGATTAGCCCGTTCAACCAAACAAACTCTACTGCTTTATAATATTAGTATAGATTTTTAATTGATTCGGTTGCCCTAAAATACAACAAAACATATTTCACCTTAGTTGTAATAAATATTTAAATAATTTTCCTTTTGATGTCTGAGTCATTTTCGCCACAGAATCCTTGTAATGAACGTACTTTTAAAAAGTACCTAAAAATTGTGGATCCCGTTTTTCTCCAATGACTTAAATTTCTTTGCTGGCCGAAGCTGACATCGGAAATATCTATTTCTGTTGTGGTCCGGTCACCGAGCGTCGATCGTGTCTATACCACAAACGAAATAAAAAGTAGAGATGTCATAGAGTAATGGAAATGCGTGCCTCCAATTCGTTTTGGTTTTGAATAGACATTGTCTATTTGATTTTAAGTGTTGTATACGACGTGTGCGGCCCATCAAGGCATATTTTCAGCGGTGTCTTTGGCTTGCAATGGGGCCTGAAGCGTGTACGCACCGATTTCAGCGCGCATTTCACGCCTTTTTTTGTCGGTCACAGCCGCGTCGCTCGTATGAAGATTCTTGTAGAGCGTGAAGTGTCAGCCATCAAGTTAATTGCTTGCCAAAATATCTGGGACGCTTGTAAATAGTTGTGGATTTGACAACTCTTATAATGGTGTTATGTTGTGTTTATCCAAGATGTTTTTGCATCTTCAAGTGTTTATTTTTTATAATGATTATTTTAATAAAATAAGGAAGCAGATTAGACCGATGTTAACTGATAGTAAGCTAATGGAAACCTGAGGGCATGTAGCATTCGCTGCAAGTTCGCCGATGTTAAGTGTTAAAAGCATATACAAACAATATATGTCTGATCTTATGAGGCAACAAATTATCTGTGGAAATTGTAGTGAAACTTGCTCAACGTTGACGCTTGTAATGCCAAGCTAGTGTTTACTAGCTCTTAGGCAAGTGATTACTGCCGCTCTTCCACATGAATGTCGCTCTACTTTCTACACGAAAACCTAGTTACAGCAGCGAAAACATTTCTGTGAAAAGACAAAAATACAAAAAGTTCTTTTACCTTGAAATCCCATATTGATTACAGCTGTTTATGTTATTCCTGAGTGACGCTGAAACATAAAAATGCTATATAAAATATTTCTGTTTAGTTTCTTATGAAGGAGTAAAATGAATATTTTATCCAATCTATAAAGGATTCTTATAAGTCACAATGATATTACGAGTATGCATAAGTATACTAATAAGATGTTTTTTATTAAAAGTAATATAAACGGAATTTGATAAGCCTGAAAAATATAAAACTATATTAATATAGTGTAAGTAGAGCCAATGTATATTTATAATAATATAATAAATCTTTGGACAGTTAAGCCATATTTATAAAAAAATGTTATGTAGATAGTCAGTAATATTATTAATATGAATAATATTTATACTTTGTAAAACCATGTTAAACCTTTGCCAGAATAAAGATGTCTAAAAGTCATTATATCCAAAAGTGAATTACATCAACTTAACCCCATACAATGTAACGCTTTAACGATTATCTCTTACAAAATATTCTGGAGAAATTAAACTCAAGGTTGGGACAAAGTTGACAAACTCCAAAAAGATTGGTGTGCAAACAAGACGATAACAAATTAAGGGTTTTGTAAGGCAAGATCGGCGAAGCGTTGGTTGATTTTTAATTAAAATGTTACCAACCAACGGCCCAAGGTTAATGAGTCTACTGTTTTAGCTTGATACCCGATGCATTGTTTTACACCTTTATTGAGTTGATTGGAGCTCGCAAGGCGGGAAAGGCCAAGTGTCTGTTCTGTAAATGGACAGTTTATAACAGTCGTTAATTTTTTGTGAATCGGTTTTAAATAACCTAAACCTATTAAAAATCAGAAAAAATAGTCTTAAAAAACGTTGTATTGCGTCGAATAATCTGCTCCGGTAATTCTAGACGAAACAAGCTACGCTTTGACGTAGATACGAATACGTAGGCATAGGTAGATATTTAATAAATGCGGATTTTTATATGTACGAGTTATTTATTTTTAGTTCGAATGACCTACTGCGGTTATTAAATCGCTTCATAATTATCTGAATTCCTCTGTTTATTTCAAAGTTCAGTTTTCTAGTTGCATAATCCGGCTAATTGTCATGATATATATGATATGATTGTAATTATTAAGTAATACTAGTATGTATTTCTCATCATCTATACTTTTCTATCTAAAGTTACTTGTTTTGAGATAGACTGAGAGATGCATAATATTAAGGGTTACTAATGTCCTAGTAATATTTCTACTAGAGAACACTAAAGAACTAGAGGGCACTAAAGAAAGGAAGGAAGCCTTCTAACTCAGTTAGTCAAGTATGTATGTCAAAATGTTTACATTAACTTCATAACCAAACTAAACCAAAATATAAATGTGGCGGTTGTACAAAATCAACGAAACCATACAAATTTTTTTTATAATCCTTTAGTTAATCCTTTAGTTTTATTTTGCTTGGAAGTGATTACTTTATTTAATACAACAAAAAATATTACACCTACATATATAATAGGAGTATATATATAGGTGTGATATTTAGTAAGAAACACCTTTTCTTTAATTTTGTACATTAATACAAAACACAAGAACTCACTGGTTTATGTGCCAATAAGGCATATAATAACATAGGTACATAAAAATGCAAAAATAATATTTGACTAAAATATGAAAAAAGTTTGAAAAGTGGAAAAAAATCAACAGCATAGTTAATGTTGCATTGATTTTTTTTCCACTTTTCAAACTGTCGTAATCTAACTCACTTAGATGGAAGTAGTTCCAATTTCGGCTAGAGAAGAAAAATAGATATCAATGGATTCTTCTCGAGTGTATGAATGTGGCACTTACGTCATTGTAATTCTAAAAGTGCGATATGAGAAAACAAATATAATTACAAGAGGGTCTGTGGAAGATATTTAAGCCCTAAGTACCCATTAAAGCTTTATGAATTTCTATAAATATATCGATTAACAACTATTAGTTTAAGTCTAACCAATATCCGCTCATAAAGCAGTACTAGTCGTTACGTCTAAGTTGCTTTTGATCGTGGGAAGCTAAGATTCCTAATTAACTGGCAATTAATTACTGGTTGTGAAACATGGAAACTGCAGCCTTGTTTAGCCTTAAGTACCAACTCACCATTCAATGAGACTATTGTTAGGGGATTATTTTAATTTAGCCGTAATTAATCGGTTTGAAATCAGCCCTAAGCTGAAGTATCTTCGAAACATAACGGTGTTTTTTTTGGCCTCGATCATATTTATGTCCCTTCCTTTAACTGATAAAGGCTTACAGTGTTGGTTTAGAGAATACGGGTTAGTAGCAAACCTCTGTAGAATGTTTCTAAATAGCGTATGTGGCCTCCAATAAGGACATCCAAGTAGGTATAGCTACCTATCTAATCAACCATATCATACCTAGCTTATCAACGACCTAACGTACCCTCCGAAGCACCGTGGGTGATCGGTGTTTGTGCATATTTTTGATAAATGTAGAGACACCCTTTCCCTTCCCCTGCATAAAGTTAATTATTATTTTCCTAATTTAATTTATTTCGATGGTGCAATTATTTTAGTGGTTAATTATTTCTAATAAAAGCAAATTAATTCATATATTGCGAAATGTTTTAATATCTAATTATTTAATTAATTTTAAGATAGATTCCGTTTTGAAATTGTAGTGGTGTAGTTGTTTCGTCTTAATCGTCGTCAACCCATTATATCCCACTGCTGGTCCCTTCTCTGAAGGAGGTTTCAGCCATAGTCCACCGCGCTTGTCAAGTGCAAATAGGTGGATGTTTTAGGAAGCAACAAATATATAATTTAAGTGGTAGAACCCTTCCTAGCTTTGCATACACAATTCACTAGAAATATTAAGGTACAGCATCTTTGTAAAAATGTTGTTAAGCACTGATCTGTTCTGCTTGCAATGGTGTTTAGTAAGGATTAATATTTCTTTACCATGCGGTTACACTTAGTCTTCAGGGGTAGCAATTATAGCATTGCTTAAAAGTATCCAAGGGCGACATTCATACTGTCATGTGCTGCAGGCTCATTTCTTATTTCTATAATACTCGTGTTTACAAATTACCTTAAAAGACGTTTAGGATTAAAAAAAAGTATTTATATGAACTTCAAAATTATTTTTTATTAAATTGATAGCCAACGAGCAATTCATCTGACTTACTATCAGGTCGTTCATCTCCTGATGCCGGTCATGGAGATCTATAAGCAATTATGTACCCTAAGAAAAGGGGTTCTTATCTATGTGAAATAAATAATGTTTTTGGTAAAATTTAAATTGTACCATATTTATTTACACACTGATTCTTAGACTTTTAGAAAAAAAATGCTAATTACTGCAATTATATTACCTAAGCAATATTGCTAAAATGGAATAAAATATACTACAATGTTAAATATTTTTTTATTAAAAGTAAAATAAAATCGTCAATATGACGATCTAATTTATAAATAATTTTGTACTAATTAACAAAAAATCAACAAAATTGTATATCTAATTAACCAAACATTTAATAAAGTTCCATGTAATATTCTTAAGAACTAAGATGAGGATCCATGTAAGTATATTTGGTGTGTCTGAGTATAGGTTACCTTCAAGTTAGAAAAAAACAACGCCTATAACTTTTTTATAGCACAGATAAGTTAAAGGATGCGCCGTCGCATTCAAATCGAAGAATTATATCTTTTACGAGATCACTCAGAAATATAATTAAGTATCATGTATTTAGGCTTTATTGCGTGATAAATGCAAGAAAATTACCACTTGTACTAAGTGTTTTACTAATCACACACGATACAATAAAACGTTGCATGTTAAGACTCTATAAGAAGGTAAAACCCGCTGAAACAATAAAGATTTCCGACGCAATACTTAGGAGTGCTGAAAAATTATAAAGCACTCCAAATTGTATCATACACGAACGGGCGATAATGCAATTAACCCACACTAACACATTAACATTCGTTTCCTAGTGTGCAGTTAACCCCGCCCCGGACTAATTTTGACCAATCACAAAACGTTGTAGGCATAGATCTTCGTGGCAACACGCCTCATGTTTTTCGTCACGCAGCACCGACTCAGGCGCGACTCACACATTGTTAAATGTAAGCGCTCGTCTCTTTGAAGATACCGGATCCGACGCTTCGTGCCGTCCCCTTTGCACACCGGCGTGCCCGCAGCTCCAATCCGACCAAAATATCGTCCATATATCTAAAACAAAATTTCACATTCTACATCAAAAGGGGTATTCAAGTACAAAATATGTTAAATCAGCCTTCAACGAATTAATAGGAACAGAAATTGGTGATTTGAAAGGAAAATTTGGGGCTGGCGACCCGCCATTCGACGTAGGCGCGCCACAAACAGAAAGAGACAAACGATCAGGTGTAGTGGTGTCGAAGGCTGTGGAGGCGGCCAGTTTGACCATTTTTTGTTGCACCGCTGATTGTGAAAGATTACACTTGAGAGTCGAAATACATCTTTACATCACACGTCAGTGGCCACTGAGCTGTCTTCAAAGTAACACGGATTAGACACACGCAGTTTCCTTTTACGTAATCATGTCTGCGTGCAACCTATGACAGTGTCGAACTAAATTTGTGATCATCTGGGACTTTTGCATGTGCTAGGACTGATTTAGTGCTTCGTACCGTACTTTGTAACTGATAGATCATCTACAATTCAATGGCTGTATCAACGCTGAATATGACCCCTTACTTCACAGGATATTCTTTCCAAGGTAAGATTTTTGAAATTTATTGCAATATCTTTTTTCGTACGTGCGATACGGATGCGATTTGGAATTTTTGATTTGATGCAGTTTTTAAATACATTTGTTAGAGTTTCAAAGACTGTTATTTATGTTAGTTGTATTTCGAAATATTTTGAACTGTTTTAATGTAAGCTTGTTATTATTTACTAGCTTATAATACGTTCAATTTAGTTTTTGTAAAACGCTTAAAAAATTACTTTTGCAACATCAATGTTTGCAGTCAATTTGTTACGTTTTATAATTGTAACAATTTACAAAAAAGTTTGGTATTTTTTTTATTTAAATGCTAGGTACCGCTTTCATTTTGAGATAGGTAAAATCGGTAGGTATGTTACTATGTATAATTAAGAAAATATTAAACATTATAGACATTACAGACAGATATCCATAATTTGTAATGCTTAAAATAATCAAATTAATTATATTATGAAGACCCACTGATATGAAATCTTCAAACCAAGTGTGTTGTTCCGGAAAAAACATTTTTTACTTAGAGTAATAGGGCATTTACTGGTGGTCATTCAAACATATTTGTGGCAATCATTTGCATTCTCTTTTTTCTCATTATTCAGTATTAATTAGGAATATTTTTTAGTTTCTACTATAGTCCGTTTTGGATTGTCAATACAATTGTATTGAAAACTGTTATACAAGAAAACTGTTTCAAAAAATATTTATGCTTATTATATTATTTAGATAATAATTAATAATAATTTTATAATTTGCTTAAGTAATATTTTATTATGCGTAAAATGTACCTAAAACATATCATATACCTTTTATCCGATGATGATGAAGTATTTAGCAGATGATTAGCGGTTAATTATGGGATCGATAATCATGTAGAACCATAAACGTTTAACGAACGTGTTCTCATTATATTTAAGGAACGAAACAAACCATAAAGCAATAAAATCATGAAGGAATCATAAGGATAGAAGTGCTTGTTTATTACCCTCTATATAACAATATTTCATTCTCACGCATTGGGACTAGAAACTATTATAAAAAACGTGGTCATGTTGAATAGGGATGATTTCCCAAAATATTTTTTGACGTTGCCTTAAATGTTTTAGATTTTTAATACCATTGTTGATCTCAAAGAAATATGCCTATACATGGAATATGGTAAAGCGTTTTTGAAAAGTATATATTTGAATATTTTTTTACTCCAATTTTTATTAAGTTTTTGATTTAATCAATAATATTTGTTAAATGAGTAAAGGTTGTATTGACAAAATAAATGATTTTATTTCAAATTTAGCTGTCGCTGTGATAATATTTATAAAGATTATTATCTAAAAACTATAATTCAACTTTACATTAATAAGAAAACCTTGCTTACTTAAATGTTCAGTAATGGTCAAGGACTCCGACTATAGAAAGTTTGTCTAGTAATAAATAATTTGTCACGACTTCTTCTATTGTCTCATTCAAGTCATTCTTCAAATGATCTTGATCTTAATTTGAAAAGAAAACACTTGATGATTGATCACATTTTAAATTTCTCTACTGATAAATGTCGGTGAATATGAGAAATGCACTTTGTATCGCTCTCAAAGACTCATTATTGTAGGCACAATTGACTTTATTGATTATCCGTTAAGATAAGAGATGAGATTACGATTAATGTTCGGCGCTAGTTGGGATTTGCAAAGTAATGTCTTAACTTTACGTGTAATAATGGTCTTTTAGATTAAGAAGACATGCTCAAATATACCAATGATTGCTTTTGTCGACTTTTATTAGTTTCCGCGTTTCCTAAAACTAAAGTAATAAAGAGCCGATGTGACAAAAACACTCTATTATCAACACGTATTGATTTCTAAGCTTGCTTGTCTTTGAGATTTGAAAGAAATTATTACCTATCATAAAAGTACTGAATAACTTTTGTTTCAACTGTCGCCCCTCTGTTCGGCGTTTATTACGGGCGACATTTCTTTATACGTCAACGGTTTTACGGACAACCGTTCGTAAATTTCAACTCCTGTATTTGTTTAAAGTTTTTGCCCGTATATTTACTGTTCCATATTTTTATACTTCCACTTTCGAGGAATTAGAAAGGGCAGTGGTATAACAGGATGTGGTGTTACATTGTGTTTGATGGATACGTTGGTCGCAATGTTGGGGCACCTAGTTTATAGTAGAATTAAATACTCCATTGTTTCCTCACTCGCTAGACGTTTAGCGTCAAAAGCCTGTGCTGTATAAATTACGAACGAAAGCGCTCCAAAAAGTTCCTACACTCACAGTTTTACACATAAATCATTACCATACGAAAACATTTCGTCTGCATTGTTAAAAATGTCACTTCAACTTATGACCTGTTTCGTCTAAGTAATATTAAGAAGAGAGAAACCATTATAAGTAAAAGAGTTGAGAGGAAGCGAGAGGGACGACATGAAAGAATGCCGACGATAGTCTTGGCACTTATTTTTTATCTGGAAATTTTACTTGGGAAATTATTACGATGAATAGTACATTTGCATATTTTGTAATGCATTGTACCTATACAACTACAGTATCCATTTATACGTGTAGGTATAATAATTAAGTATCTACCTACTTCTCTATAAACTAGCTAAGAGTAATAATTACCTTCCTTCAGGCCTTCTTACTTATTAAATAATTTATTTCTCATTACTTGATAATTAATTGTTTTATGTAAAACTTTGCCTCTTTCCAAACTATTATCATTAGGTTTTATGTAACGGTTTATTCCTTCAGTATTTTTAATTCTCCTTTTAAGATTTTATAAGAATACAATGAAAAAGGTTTCGACATCAGCATGTATATTGTAGGTATGTTTTTTGTCCTAATTTCCGGGTTGAGTCACATTCGTCGACTATGCGCAAGCGCATACCCATGTCGAACGAGGTTTGTATATACATACATATACTTGCAATCGATTTCTCCCTCGAGCCCTTTTCGTTCTTTTCGAGTCTTAAATCTTTAATTTGATTCTAAACTATATAACATTTTTAAACATAAATCTGGCTTAGTGTCACAGCCGGCTCGCTGTGGTCTCGACGATCAGAAAACATTTGTATAATACGAAAAGATGAAAGGAGATTACTCATAAACATGCGACACGTAGTGATTTGTAAAAATTAATATCAGGCATTTTATTTTTGGTCTTGCAGTTTGAATGTTTGTTTTCGCACTCTTAACTTCAATTTACCTAGTGTAATGATCAATCTAAGATCTTAGGATAAAAATCAAAGATAGGTACCATAGTCTGATTGTATCTTAACGATAATCTAATCTTTCAACGCGGCATGACATTGTCTTTATAGATACGAGTGTTTATGTGGAAAGGAGGAATTTAAAGGAAGTTAATGCTGGTATTGGTTCGCATAATGCCCGACGACGGTCGGCGGTCGCCCGCGGCTAGGTGACGGAGCCGATGAAGGCAGATACCGATCAGCACCGCCTGCACCTTGTAATTTCCACGCGAATCACTGCCCCAGAGAGCTTTTACGGAGCTTTTAGGATTTCTCGTAGAAATTCTGAGGATCTTAAAGATGTATCAAAGGTTGAAGCTTGATGACAATGCAAATCAAGTTAGATAATTAGATATCAATAAAAGAAATGAACAAAAAAACCGATGAAAGGAAACACGTTGATACTCGCTCTTACTTTTTTGAAAATTTTATGCATGTTAATATAATAAAATGTCATAAAAATGACAGGAATGGACAACAAGCTCAAACAACAAATATGATACGGACATATGCCAGAGACTTAAATAACATACCTACAAACGTTGTATAAGTACACAAAAAGCGG
>DWLI01003395.1:0-11889 GCA_018249915.1 Cecropterus dorantes dorantes
AAGAGTGTGGTTGCTGGTCTTACTACCATATGAGACGACCAACTTAGCCCTGGGCAGTAACAAAGCATCTATATTTGCTATATAAAGTTGCATACTGATGTCCATGAGAGGCAGTGACCACTCATCATTAATTGGACTGCATGCATTTGCTATTTCAATCTTATAAGAAAATACTACTTTGCGACTTTAACCTTAAAAAAAGAGACTACGAATTTTCATAGACAAAACCAGTAACCCTAGTACAATCATGAATCATTTCTGTCGTAGTAGATTGTAAGTTCACACAAGGTTACGAAAGCGCCTTTTGTCTCGGCCGAGCGCTTAATCAATGGCTTTTGTGCTTGTTTTGTTTATCTACTATCTATGGACAACAATATTTACTAAAGGTGGTGGAACTCATCCTGATTCCAGTATAGAGGTAACACAGACTTATATGGCCTCGAGTATTTGGTTGAAAATACTTACATATTCCTAAGTCATAATAGTAGCGGTAAGCGCTTTTACACGCTGTTTAAAGGTTGATAATTGGAGTATCCATCCATCCATTTATCAGACCTGGAGGTCTACTGCTGGACAGAAGCCTCCGCTAAATGGCGTCGCCAACCAGTCCTGTGCGTTCTGAATCCAAGGATTTCTCGCTACCCTTTGCAGGTCATCGGTCAGTCTGGTCGGGGTCGACCTGTGCTGTTTTTGTCTAAACTTGGTCGCCTCTCGAGGACCCATCGGTTTTCAGTCCTTCGAGCCTTGTACCCACTATTACTTCAGCTTGCTAATTTAGAGACCTATGTTGGTAAGCTTAGCCAGTTGCGAATCATATCTCGTAGCGAAATTCCAAGTATAGTCCCCTCCATAGCTCGAAGAGTGTGTAGTAAGAGAGAATTATTTATATGATAACCATACTAGATCATAATTACCACTTTAATAATATTTGGTTTTACTTACTGGTGTCCAAGACTAGCAGTGACAGTTAACCATTGGGTAGACTTTGTTTGTTTGGTATTACAGTTTCATAAACATAATATGTATAAATACTTACCACTTTAAAATCATAACTACTCTATATATCATAAATCTTAACCGTATAGAGGACACTACACTAAGGATGCGATTACATTTCTAAAGATCGATTTATACCAATACTCACATCTAAATAAAATAGCACCTCGATGCAAGTATATGGTAAGGAGCATTTAGCAACAAGGCCTATTCTATCAAATTTAATACCAGTGATGTTATCGCATAAGGCTGTCGAGCTTTATATTTGCTAGTTAGAGCTCTTTGTACCGCGCAAAGGTCGTCGCCTTCCGATTACTTTACATCCGCCTTGATACGAAGTAAGGAATGCTGGTTGCTGCTTTTCTTAACGCTTTATAAAATAAACAATATAAGTTTAAGAACAAGCCTTGTCGTGTTAACGTATTTATTGACAATAAACTGTGTCCATTCCTAAAGTTCAGTTTACGAGTTTGACTTAGTTGTATTAACGGATTTGTTAACTATAAATGTCTATTTATTAAAGCTGTTTTAGATAGTTCGCATGTGTTAGTAAAAACATTGACAGCAAGTAAACTATTTATAGAAATTAAATCATAATAATTACGAGTACTTTATCAAAATGTTTATAAAAATATACGTAGACAATTAGCATAGAAAAAACTCAAAATAATTATATAATTCTGATATGTTATTATTTTGATGAATATCTTTCAAAAACTTTAAATTACATGTATGATTAAGATAATAAACTAACAGCCTTAAAACAACTGACTAAAACTGAATGCAAACAATCGTTATTAAGCAGTCGTTTTTTTGTCGTAATAATATATTTTTAACAATGTTTTTTTTTATTACAATATTTTAAATAATTATGTATTAAAACAGGTGGCACGTACGTGCAGAATGTTTTAAGTGCATAAGTGTAAGCCGGAACCTCTTAATGGAATACATGTTTTGATATTTAAATAATTACAAAGTAGGTAAGTACGTTTTGTAGTTAGGAAAATACAACAATTTGCATGTATAAAAGCTTTACATTGTCTTCATTTGGCATTGTTTCACTATAAACCGATGAACTACAAGCGATATATAAACGACAGATTCTTCTTATGACACGGCACTTGTTAATACACATTTTAACAACTATTGAAGATGCTTTTGAACATTGGGAATCGTAAAGGATAAGAAAAATGACTGATCACGTATTCACGTCTGTCATGCAAAAAAACGTCTACAATGGATGGGCTTAAAGGAAGATCTTGGGAAATAAAAAAATATCACCACTTCTTCTAAAATATTTTTTCAATACCCGTATACATACATTCAAACATTAGGTATCTGTGAATGTAGTTAACACGTGTTTCTTAAGTTTTTAGTTGAAGTTTCACGCGTTAATTTGAAATAAGTAGGTATTGTATTTATTTAAAAACAATCAAACTTGAATTTCATTCGAATCATTTGATTCTACCTGTATTGTAGTTTTAAAGAAAACAATGAAATTTAAATCTGAATGTAGGTTTTTAGAAATTACATCGTTTACTCTTAATTCGCTTCTCGTTCTACGACGGAGGTGTAGCGAGTGGTCTAACCCTTTAAAAGTTTATGCGAACATGTTGCAAGTTCATAATTACGGAGCGTGAACAATACAAAGACTCAAGAACAAAGATATTGTGAATTACAAAATAATTTTATTAATGCCACATTCAATGGAAACATAAAACGTGTGGAAGGCATCCACTCCATATTTGCTTAAGTATCTTTGTATGAAATTCACCTTGATTGTGATGATAAAGTTAATGCAATCCTAAATTGCTATTTAAAGAGCCCGCGATACTGACGTGTGAGAAATATTACATTTTCTTAGCTTCTTTTTAATGTCGGAATATCACTCCTTTTGATCAAACGTTTCAACATGGGTTTCTTGTCTGCCTTATATAGAGTGGCCGTTAATAAGAAAATGTAATCATTTATCACATATCCTAAAAAAAAAAACTGCCTCAGTGTTAATTAGTAACGTAATATTTTTTGTTGTAATCATAATATTAACATTTAAATTAAACATCTGTCTGAAGTTCTTGTATTCATCAATCTAAACTATACGGAGTCATTCCAGTGTAAATTATTTTTTGGTTTAAATTATTTCGACCGTATGAACCTTTTTCAGTTTTGATGTGGGTGTCAATAAATCTATAAAGAGTATCTACAGATACTCTTGCTTTTTAATGTTAACTAAGTGTAAGCTTGCACGTGTGTCAGGCACATGCGTGAATTAATTGCCTGCGTGTGCCACGTATGACAAGAAAGTTATGAAACTATTCGCAAGCGGATCAGATCCACAGGCGTTTACAAAGCCGCGTGACAGGAAAAAGGCCGTTTAGTCTGCCATGAGGCAGGATTTTGGCTTCTATCTTAGGCGTGACAGATATGGATCCGATCAATTTATATACCAATCTATGTATCTATGGCACCGATAACACATGATTTCAGGTCGGGAACCGTAAGAAAACTTTTATTTTTTTATTTTACGGCAATAAATCGTCCTAAAATATATTCCAAGCAATCCCAGTGATTAGAAGAGACGCGTGCACACTATTGAAGTGCTATCAAATGTCTCTATGCATTGCACTTCCTTATATAAACACGACTTTGGCATTAGACACATGGCTGTGTTACCGTCGATCTGATGCACGAACCGGCTGTATTGTTTTAATATTTAGATGTTATTGTCTTTGAAGTCATAATGATTTGTTACTGCTATTGTTTATAGTTAATATGCTATCTAATATCCACGGAGAATATCATTCGTAATGAAGCAAAAAAAATGGACGGTCTTGATGGTGTAATAAATAATTTCGTTTATTATATAGATATTTGCACTTTTGGCAATTGATAGACCAGTGGTTCTCAACATTTCTATTGTAATACATATTTGCTACAAAAATAATAGTGTAAAAAACTAGTACCTAATTCATTTAAATCTTCGAAGCTACAGACCATTAGAGGATAGAACGAGTTAGACCGACCACGGTCACAATAAATGCTAATTTTTTCACCAGAAGGAGTAGTTTTTTTAATTGTCTTAGTAAACGAGTATGCAGTACACTCGATCGTAAGCGGACACTGCCGCCCACGGAGATCTGTAATCAGGATTAAGAGGCATATAAAAATGTGACGGCGGTACCTAAGAAGTCGAACCACGAGAGATTTTAGTGCCTGCAGTTTTATGTGGACCTGGGATTAGGTTCTTAGTACCGTGTTTTTGAATTTGAAGGTATAAGGTAGATTAGTCCACTCTTTAGGTTCGGTATGCTAAACAGGATTTAATTTATGTATTTGTAACGATCAACAGGTATGTTAATACGTACCTACAGTGGATAGGTATACATTAACATACATACAATAATTTTAAATCAAGTTTACAACTGGTCTTACTTCATGCCATATGAAAATTGTTTTCGATGTTATCACCATTCGTGGAATCTCGTTGTTCTATTAATATACAGTAGAGAATCTTCCAGCATCTCGGAGCATATAAAAACGAATGTCTCAATTATAATTATAATACAACATTACCATAATTATGACATTTTATTAATGTTCGTTGTGATTCAATTATGTGGAAAACAGGATCTTTTTCATTTATAAGGGTGCTTACACACGAAAAAAGTGTTTCAATACCGAGTGTTAAAAAAAATCAATATCATAATTTGTTACAATAAATAACTAAAGCCCTGTTGCTGGGCGAAACCCTTGAATCGGGAACCCTGCATAAACGCTTTTTTATATCTGTGGAATGAAAAAAAATTATGACTATACCTATACAAAAATATAAAAACAAAGATCAGTATTAGAGTGTGTACTTTGCGTTTACCTGTTTGGGCGTGCGCGTATGATGTCATCTAGACTTCAAATAAAAACAGAATCTTTAACTGTCGTTGGTCATGGACGCGTAGCCACCCCCTGAGGACTAAGTAGGAACGCCTCGAATAAGTATATCCCGCATAACCCTTCAAATCAGAATACAGCAGCACACATAGACGCTTTCTACACGCATAGCCCCGCAGTAGGATTTTCTCCTGTGTCGCGGGTGCCATGGACACACACAGACGAATACACAAACACCCAGACGCAGAACAGAAATCTAAATTCATCATTCAGATGTGTGTCTGGCTGGGAATCGAACCCGGAACCCACTGCCTGGCAGAACGGTATGGTGATCGCTCCGTCATGCGGGTCGTCAAGCACTTAACACTGCGGTTGTTACGCAGAATTAGGTGTGTGAGTGTGGTGCCTCTGGCGTCGAACTGCAAGGTATTCTAACCTACTCCAAGCCTACTTCCAAGCCTCCAACAATTACCTCTTGAATCGTATTGAGGACATCGTTTGTCGCTTACCTATTTCGCGTCTGGTGTACGTAAATGCTAATTATGCGATATATAATGTACAATAATCAATAAGGAATGCAGTTGTCTGAACGACCTTGCTAGGTCAACCAAGCTGCATATTCATATTCGAGTAGACCGGATGTCGAGAAAAATTATGTAATATAAAATATAAAGTTATATGAATTTTTGAATAGGCAGAACTCTTGGGGGTTCAAATGTGTTCCTCTAATCTTAATTCGCCTTGATGAGTAGTGTATAAGTGTTGCTATGTCCTAATTTGAAGAGTGTGATAATGACATGAGTAGTGTGTGTGTGTGGGTATAGGTCACGTTGTTCATGTGTAAATTGGTGGAATTCACATACCTTTTAGAACTTTTTTAGACTTTCAAGCGAGCAAGTCTTTTGACGATGTTTACCGTCATTGTAATCAAGGGATGCTTGTGATTAGAACACCGCACTCTCCGATAGATAGTTCGTGTTAAATGACCACTACGATTTAAACTAACTAATAATGAACAAAGATCTTTCTTATGGGAACTTATTTTAAATTATGATACATATTTATGGTTTGCTAACCATGCAAAAGGTGCAGCCGAATCAGAGTGTCGTAATCTAATACAATTACGAAAACGAAAGGACCATTATTGAATATATTCGATTATACCCCGCAGACTGTAGGCGCGGCAACATTGCTACTCATTTGATAACATTGCTACTCATAATTGTTAGTTAAGATATTAAATTTAAAGGTTTTCGTATCTATACTAGAATCTATATCTATAATATCGATACTACTATACTCATATTATAAAGCAGTAGAGTTTGTTTGGTTGAACAGGCTAATCTCAGGAACTACTGGTTCGAATTTAAAGAATATTTTTTTATTGAATAGTCCATTTATTGAGAAAGGCTAATAACATAGGCTATAATATCACGCTATATTTGTTTGTTTTTTTTTTCTTACGTAATAGCAGGTGAAACCGCGTAGCACACCATAGTATAACCATAATATAAAATGGTTTTCAATTGTCAATAAATCAATAAAAATGATAAATTATTTCTATAATAATTATTTATCGACAAAGGAATTTTTACCTGCGGCCACCTTTACAGTAATTACGTACCCGTATGTCGAAGGTGAATTAAATGATATGTCAATTTGATAAATGTGTAAAGCTAAACAAATAACTGATATTACGTATGTTTATTTTTTTTTTTTATAAAAAAATTTTAGTTAATTTTTACATGCGTTTGTGCATTAGTGATTTAACCATTCATATTTGTCTTATGTTTCTTTTTTGTGTTGCAGGTAAGATCCTGATTTATTTGACCATAAGATATGAGGATACGGTAAGAAAAGAAGAATTATATTATATAAGGTATGGAGTTAAAAAAATTGGGTACGTTATTCTGTACCTACTTAAATATCGTTACAAAAACACCGGAAAATAATAACATCAAAAATTATTGAATTGATAGAAATGTATTATCTACTAACTATTTCAAGTATCGTTTCACAAAGAAGTATGATGTATATGAAATAGCAATAGATCGAAAGTTGGAACGAGTAAACGTAATCATTCGATTTCGATTATTTAATCGATTAAATTACGTTGCGTCGTGTATTGATTACACATTTGAAAGAAAAATGATTTTACAAGTAGGAGTAAGAAAAAGACCCAGAGAAAAAGAAAGTGTCTTAGTAGCGGAACCACGCGTAATTTGGTAAAATTTGAATTTCTTTCCTTCGATAACCAATTTTTATTCCATATCATTCGAAAACATTGGAATATCACATCTGATTTTTTAATGAAATTCGTCTTATCTTTATGAATTTAGCGATAATAAAGTTACATTATTGCATCCATTTCTCACTGCTAAGGTCAGGTGGCGACCGGTCCTCGAAAGAACTAGATTTAATGTCGCGTAGGCGGATGTTGGTGAAGTCTAGAAAAACAACAAATGCTAGGATGTAAAGCGGCAAGTGTGCTATAAAATACATTAAAACCAGTACCTGTTATGAACATGAAATGAAGTAGGGTTGCTATGAATGAAGTATGAAGTATGAATTTATTTTTGTAAATTTGAAGTACGAAACTTTTTTATGCGTCTTGCTGTGGGAAGGGACTCCATTTTTGCTTGAGCTCCCAGGCACCGGCGGGTTCGCGGATGGTTGCGAAAGCGTGCCCGTATTCCCGCCGTACGGTGTCCGGCATAATACAGTTGCTTCCCCAAGCTGCTGGGTATCCATGAGGATTACTTACTTTAAAAAAAAGGAACTTGTATACGTATACATATTGTTTTAATAGTAAACGAGCATGCGGCCCATCTGTCGGTAAATGATACCGGTAATCGAACCAGAATATATTCAAACCATACGTAAGGTCGTTAACAGATCCGGTCCTACCTTTCAGGACTAAGTGGAACGCCTTGGAGAAGAGATACTTATGTATCTCTTACCACTGCCCTCAAACCAGAACACAGCGTTACTTAACATTGCTACTATTAGACAAAAAAGTAGGCAGTTTACGTCAAACCTCAAAGGTATACTCAAAGATGATATTTATTTAGGGACCCCAAATGTTCCTAATTCCACACTCATTTCCATTTGATTTAAAATATTTTACAAAAATTTGGCAGCAGCCCTGTTCTTAAAGTATCATAACAATTAACATGTTACGCAAGTATGTGTCATGCCTGTACTGGTTTGTAGATAGCATCTGGTTTGCGAGTGAACCAAATTGGGTGTCACTTTGAGTCGTAGAATCCACTCAGGATTACACTTTGTTTGCATATTACTAGATCTATCAGTCCACTGTTGGACATCGGTCTTTGGGGAATAGGGATTTTTGGCAATAAACACCGCACATGGAATGTGTTTTGGTGAGCGCATTGAGTGTTGATGTCACACAGGATGATGGTGCTGCCTATTGCCTGAATTTTGTCTCTAAGTCAGGGGTTCCCAAACTGTGCGCCGCGGTGCCCTGGTGCGCCGTAGAGGGTGTAGCGGGACGCCCTAAGTCACATTGATTTCACTGAGAAGCTATTCTAGTCTATATTATATATACTATTACTATAATATTATAAAACAGTAGAGTTTGTTTAGTTGAACGGGCTAATCTCAGGAACTACTGGTTCGAATTGAAAAAATATTTTTGTGTTAAATAGTAAGTTTCTCGAGGAAGGATATGGGTTATATAAAATGCTGTTTGTTTTTTTATACAGTAGCGGGTGAAACCGCGAGGCACAGCTAGTTATATTTATGAAACTTGACGTAAATATGAAACTTATTTTTATTTCTTTATGCCAATGTAGAATTGAAACAGAAAACAAAATAAATAAATAAATACATATATATTTTGTTTTCTGTTTCAATTCTACATTGGCATAAAAAAATAAAAAAAAAGTTTTATATATACGTTCTTTTAATATTTATGCTTATCTTATCTATTTCTTTCAACGTTATTTATATCAAGTAACTAGCTAGGGTAGGGCGCCGTGACAAAATATTGAACTCGTAAGTGCGCCGACGGCTTTAAGAGATTGGGAACCCCTGTTTTAAGTCGCTTCCTGTGACATCCACAGGACCAGAGGGAGTAGTGTTACTCAAAACCGACACCATACGGCACGTTACTGGATAGATGATACATTTAGTTTAGTAAAATTTAGTTTAGAGTTTCGTACCCAAAGGGTAAAAACGGAACCCTAAGCCTCCGTAGTCCATGTTCACTATGAATTTTTAATTGATAAACATATACATTAATTTCTGAGAATTAAAACGTTAAATTACAAATCGATTTATATGCGTGCGGAGTACCGTTCCAACTAAAACCCATCAAATTGGCATTACTTTAAGGTTGTAATGTTGTAAAGTTTGCGAATTCATTTTATTTTTATATTGTTCTACGAATCGATTTTACACGCAACGGATCAATTACGCGAACTTTGTTATTATTATTTTCATATCATATTTCGATACGATAATAACGTGTTTGATATGGTTTTCGTGGGGTTAGAAATTTTGGTGTTTTCATTTGAAATCACAATTCGAAAAGGCGTAAATATTCCATTAGGATGCAGCCTTCAGATAAATCTTATATCGTACATAATAATAAATTACGTGGCATATCGTTAAATGCTTGTAGTCTTATTAACGTAAAAGTTTAAGTGTCTCCTGGTTTGAAAACTATATTTTGAAATTTTTGGAGTGTGTGACTTGTATATCTTATGTAATTTTACATAATATGGTGATATGTATTTTGAATATAACATTTATAATAATATCACGAAAATGTGTTAAGTGTTTCTCGGTTATTACTCACACCAGTTATTAGTTAGTTATATTAGTTATATCAATAACACAAAATATTTTCATGTTTACTTATCTTCTATACTAATATAATAAAGCAGTAGAGTTTGTTTGGTTGAACGAGCTAATAATCCCAGGAACTACTGGTTCCAATTTAAAGAATCTTTTTGTATTGAATAGTCAATTTATTGAGGTAGGCTATATAACATCTCGCTATGTTTGTTTTTTTTCTTACTTAATAGCGGGTGAAATCGCGTAGCACACCTAGTCCGATATCTAATAGTAAAATATCGTGATGAGAATACCCGCAATAAGACATAGTGCAATACTTAGAGCATTATTTTATTGTCCCTCAGAAAGTAGATTTGTACCCAGCAGTGGTACAATAATATTTCAAAATATATCGAGAAAATTGCTTGACTTTGACACGTACATACTTAGAGATTACTTAGATTAGAGCACTACCTCAAAAGCTCCGTGTTAGAGACGTGCAATAGTACGCTTGTAATCGCCAAATTGAAATTAAAATGGACCCTTGAAGGAGTTCACTTCGTATTCAATCCGAGTACTGTTTCTAGACTGGAAGTAATTGTTTTCTTTGTATTTTTGCCTGGCATGTGTGAACTGTTTATTGGATCTTCGTGACTTGTGTTCACGAATAATTACTTGCATTAACTCGAGGCACGTGGCTCGAATCGAAATAGGTATTGACGACGTATCAGTTGTAAATTTATTTTAGCTTAACATAGTAAAAGTATAAATAAGTCGCAGGGAAAAATAATGTAAAAAAAGACTTAAGGTGTATTGAAATAATCAGCATCTCATTTCTGTCCTTTCAGTTGAGAAGCATTATACCCGTAACCTATTACGTCGTTTACTAACTACATCATTTGATAACTATGAAGAACTGTTAGATATGTTGGTTTCTTTGTGTTGTTTTTTTACTTCAATCGGCTAACCCTTTGAGTTTTTTGAGTCACGGATGTCACGGAGTCACGAACTCTTTTCTTTAATTTGACGATCCGCGTGGCGGAATGGTCACCATGCCGGCCTGACACGCAATGGGTTCCGGGCTCGATCCTCGGCAAGACAGATATCTGAATGTACTTTTAATTCGGCTCTGGGTCTGGGTGTTTGTGTATTCATGTTTGTGTGACCTGGGTTCCCATGATACGGGAAAAAAATCTAGTGTGGGGCTATGAGTGTAGAGAGAGTTTTAAATTCTCGCGCTGCGGTTAACGTACGAGTATGTTTATCGTTCTCAACGATGAAATAAGTATGAACATTTTCTAAAGCAAACATGTGACGTGAGCATGTTCTTTACTGCCCACTCTAATACCTGTAGTACACAGCTACGCGCTAATGTCTCAGTCTGTACAGGGTTAAGCAAGTGGCAAATAATTTTCAATTAAGCATATAACTAAGTCAGAGTTTAGTGCCTGGGGTTTGAGTAACCATTTCAGCATTTGTTAATAGAATCGCTCTATAATATGAAACAAATAATGTATTGGTTTAGTGAAAGAATTAATTCAGTAATTACAAAATGTATTAAGTAGCTAATTTATATAAAATGCGCCAGCCAATTAAGACGCAGTACTTGTCATTAAAAATCTATGAAGAATGCGACATTGATTAATCTGAACCTCCTCTAATCCGTTGCTCAACTTTTTATTTAGAAATGTGCACCAATTACTATGATACACCAATTAAAATGCCTTTCTTCAATTGCGCTACAAAGCATTATAAGCACACAATGCTTACTATTTCCTACATAAAAAGTAGTCCGTCATCTAAATCGTAGGCATTATATAACGCATTATAAAGTGTTGCATTCCGATCGGTTTGCGCGAGATCACGCTATCGAGAGGCTGCAATCAACTTGATTGGTAACATTAAAAATGCACACACACACCATTGTTCACTGACTTGTTGCGAGCCTCTTGTTGCTCTTGTTGTGTCGAACTCAACTGCCTTGATTTATAAAATTTATCATGCCGGCTGTACACACTCGATGTATCGTATGTGAACTTCAGGTACCGTTTATCGTACTCGTAATTAATGCATTTCATGTAGACATTGGATTGGAAAAAAGTGTGCCTTAATTTGCCGTTTTTTGTCTTTGTTTATTTATTTATGTTACAAAATCCACAGCTAACAGTCTTTCTATGTGTACATCTTAACTAATTTATCATATAGCCA
>DWLI01003396.1:0-11888 GCA_018249915.1 Cecropterus dorantes dorantes
TAATTCAAATATATGTTGGTTTAGTACATAGACAGATCATAGTACATAGTCCTGAAGTCGGCGCTCAACATACTTCGTTAGATCACGACGCCGAAACCACGAGTATATGAGCGCCGACTTCAGTACTATGTACTATGATCTGTCTATGTACTAAACCAACATATATATGAATACTTTTACTTTTCTGTGGCATGGAAGTCGGTGATATTTTTTGGTAAAAATTATTATTTTTTAATATCATGACAAGAGGACAGGCGAACAGCGGAGTGGTAGCAATAGGGTCCCGTTTGTAACCTTTGGGTACGGAACCCTAAAAACCAAATACTCGACTGCAAATTTATATTTAGAAGTCGGATTTTTTGTTTTCATAAAAATTACTTGGGACCGTGCAACATCAATTACTAGTCATTGAATTTCACGAGGCATGTTGTAGCATCTCAATTTTCAAGTTGGTTCGAAACTAATCGGAAAATTAACCATAAACTTGTTATACGTATAGTTACACCTAGGTAGATTCTTACTAGGGTTGCCGTCCGTACTTTCGTTAAAGTATTGTACGGTATTTAGGAAAATTGTACTCAATGCGCAGAAATACTTTATCTTGCATGATCTGCGATTTAAAAACGTTAGCATTAGCATGATGAAGGTTTCGTTGTTTTGAATAAAAAATACATGCACTTTATTTTTTAACTACGTACTTTTTTTCTACGTTTTATGACCAATGTATTTATTTGTTGAAAAAGATGATAAATCTAACATATAAATGGTGTAAAATAATCAAAAAAATATGATATAAAACTTATTTATGCCAGTAAATAATTAAGTAATTATAAAAAAACACCATAACTATGAAAATTTCGACTAGGTATGCAAAATAAATCAAGCAAACTTACGATATTGAGAAGTTGGGAAGTTTATGTACTTATAACCTATCAATTTGAACTTGTTTACACCATGTAGATACGAGTATGTTAGAGTAGGTAGGTGTTGTGGGAGGATGTTAGAATGGTGTTTATATGAATGCAGGTGTACATATCATGCAGGTGTATGTCATGCAGGTGTACGAGGCAGCAGAATTCGAACTTACGACCCAAGCACTAAAGCCTGGCAGGTGATATTGAAACCACATTCGCTGATAACTTTCACTTGCTAAAATGGATACTTTCTCTTTTACAATTGCCAGAAGAAAGACAGACAGCTAAAATAAGACATGAATTTATGAGTTATTTTGTCAGATGCCTTAAACAAAACGATAAGTTTATGTAAGATTATATTTTATCATGTGTATGTGAATCTGAGATGAAAAAAACGGTACTCCCACAGAATAACCAATCGTAAAATCTGTAGTAACGTGTGATTCCTATTATCAATGACGATAAAGATAAAAACGTTTTAAGTGTATTCATTGATCAAGAGAAGTCCTATCCGTGATAGATGCAATAGACATTAGCGCATTAGTCGCGCTTGGTATAATGTAATACGACCTTCTCTGGATTTGTATGACAGTCTGTGTGTAGCCGCGGACACAACTCGTCGTCTTTCCGAATCAAGACTTCATAATGTTGAGGTGTGTATTTAATCCTAACCGTGGAAGTGTTAAAATAAGTGATAAGAACACTACTCGACACGAAAGTCATTAGTGAACCGGTTTTATAAATTTTTTCTGGGGCAAACTTGTTGCAAACTCAAGCATTTATAAAACAGTTTAGGCAAATGTTATTTTCTAGTTGGCAATCTAATTTATTTAACCGACCTGTATATTACTTAATCCTACCTTTATCTGAATCAAACATTCCGTTACTATTTAATTTATTAAATTTAATACAATGTTTAGTTAGTGGACCGATGTGAAAGTGGAAGGTAGGTATGCCAAAGTAGTTTTTATTCCTGTTCGCCGTAACTAATTTGTTTATAAACATTATTGACTGCATTGTGACTTCCTTTATTTAAGAGATTACAAGCATGCCTAATTAATTTTTTACACGGTCGACGATGCTGCAGCGTAAAAATTGGTCTGCCTCTTTATTTCAATTATTTGTCGCAAGGTTAAGCAAGGTAAACTTTACAGAAAACTTTACACTACGCTTTCAAAAAAAATAAAAAATTGAATAAATTAAAGTAACTCTTAAAAAGAAAACTTAAATTGTTTAAAAATAGTAGCTTAGTATGTTCAAAAAGGTGATTAAAAGCACTGATAGCTATGTCCCAACAATAAATCGCAAATCTCCAAAAACTCTGAAACCTCTTTTATTAGCGGCAATCAAATTCGGTTAATTTAAACGTAAAACAAGAAGTTGCGTTCAACAGGTTACAGTTAAAACTTAAAAACTGCAACAGAAAGGATAACTTTAAATCCCACAGCTTAATCGATTTATTTGAGCACCGGAGTATCAATGCCTTAAACAAAAATACTGGTGTCGCCACCAGTATTTTTGTTTAAGGCAGAGCCTCAGAGGTGCCTCTGAGGAAGATACTTAATAGCGAAAAAAAAGCTCTTTCTCAAAAATATAATATAATAGGATATTCTCGGAAACAGGTCGAGTCGGCCAAAAAAGTCATATTACTGAAATTTGTCGTGCCCAAAAGGTCACTTAAGTGTAATATTTTATATTTGTGAGTAGGTCCACCTATTCTTCCAAAACCTATGGATTTAGGGGAGGTTTAAAACCTATAGCCAATGGATCAGATTTTCTAGAAGTTACGAGGTGAGACTAAAATCTTGCATGAGTACAGATGGAGTTTAGAAATGGAAGTATGTAATGAGGGGACTTTATAGATACTATTTCTATATTTTGTAGAGTCACCGGAGTTATATACTTAATATATATGTATGCGTTTACATTCAAATTTTTTCCCGTAGGCCCGGGTACCTATACGACAATATAATTATTATATTTTTATTTAAAAAGTCGTACCTTACCGAACGGAAATCTAAGTAAACCTGAAATAGTATGTAAATAATATATTTCCGTATAACATTTATATATATTGTAATGATAATAAACACCTAAACAAACATTTTAGTCTCAACTCTCAGCTCGCTAACTATGTAGTTATATCATACGTCATTGTTCAAAATAAACATTATATTATTTAATCTTAGCTGTAATATGATATCTTTCAAGCGATTAATAACATGTTATTCGTTAACTGACTGTTTTCTAAGTAAACAAATATTATTTTAACTGCATTTGTCTAGTACCTACACATAGCTATTTCCTATAGGTTTCTGAAAAAGTTCTCAAAGACAAAGATTATTTGAACCAAAAGAAACTATGATTAACACTAAAGTATAAACTTTAAGTAATTAGTAAAAAGTCATTTTAATTGCCGCTTTTAAACTGCTATCGCGTTGAAAATTAACTATTTCATAATTATTCATAGAAATGTATTAGCTAAGTACTTTGACTTCTATATCCATAATATAATATCTGGAACATCTACTTACATGTTTACATTGTTCATTGATATTTCGGTACTGCTGTTATTTCATTATGTATTAAAATTAAACATTGAACATTTGCACGTAAATTTCGATTAAGATTTTAGTAAGAATTTAGCAAAATACCTTTCTGCATATCTATGTATGCATATTATTATGCTTCTAGCATTAGGTCGTCTTTTATATCAATTTTAAGATATTATAAATATTTAAATAAATGAATATACGAAGAAATTTAAGAAATGGCATCAATCACAATACTCTGGTTAACACAGGCGGTTAGTTAAATTCATCACCTTCAAGGTCACGGCAAACTTACAGAAATAGAGCTTAGTCCCCTTTTTCTCCCATCAAATTCTTTAAAAGCGTACCTTTGGTTGGTCAAACTAAAACGAAATTTCTATATCCGACAAAGCCAGCTAGCAATACAAATCGTTTCGTTCACACTGGAATTTAGTTCGAGCCCAGTTAGAATTGAGCCCAACGTAAATGTTTTATCTAATATTATAATGTTATGCAATAAAGACTTGTTAAATATGGTAGGTAATACACAAAAAACGCCGTCTTTCTATGGAAAGGAAATTGTATTCTTCTGTTTTCTCTCGAGGTCTCTTTTGTTTAGACCGCGTCCAAGATGTGCTCGCGTTTTTATACACGAGTCCTTCTTTGATACTGAAGTTTTTAGTAACTCATTTACGAAAATTAACGTAATCTTTTTTATGTTGCACTGCTGGACACGCGTCTCTCGCGATCTATACCAAACCCGTGTCAGTTATCCTGTGATAATACCGGGTCCCTATAGTACTGGGAATAAAGCTGCGGTATCCCCTGCCTGTCGTAAGAGGCGACTAACAGAGGGCTTCTGTGATTGCAAGCGGTAAGAGTGAGAGCTCAAACCGTCCAGCCAAGCGACCCCGTGAAGGACGGTGGCATGTTTCGTCGTATGTCATCATAAAAGCCAGAAGATTCGGTGAGCGCTAATGCTCACCAGGATAGAGCCCGTTAGTGACATTGCGCTTAGAGGACTCCGGTTGTGTTCCGCTGGAGATCCCGGAGTCCTCCACACAGCGCTGAGGGCGGGTTTAAGTGCGGTAAAAATCCCACGTGCGCATGAAACACAACCACAAGCACTTCACCTGACGCTTCTTAGCTTTGTAAATTGGTCGAGATCTACAGAAGCTGTTGAGATGATGTATTATTTTAATAAAGAAGTGCATATAGCACTTCATTATAAAAATGATACAGCTAATAATGTACACATACATACAAATAGAGATGTCGTGAAAATATGGCCCGGTATTTAGCTTATTCGAACACTTTTTCAATAGTTTGCAAAATCGACTGAATACCGAATCATAATGTAATGGTAATTCTAGCCGATTTTGTCTAATTGGAAATAAATCGTTTTGAGTATACTAATTTTTTAAATTATTTTAGAGTTTTACACCTTCTCTTTCTCTTGTTCTGTTAATATGTAACTGGGGTTTTTTTTAATTTATAAGATAAAATTAGATAAAAAAGTAAAAAGCGGCTTTTTTTTAGTATTATTCTTTATCTATATTACTTCTTTATCGATATTTAATTTGCATAAACGATTTTAACACACATGATACCAGAAATAATAAAGATTATATACATTTACAAAGATAACAAATTGTAACAAATCTCTTAGTTAATCTTTTCATTGCTTCTGCTAACATTTTAATATGCACGTATTATTTGCGAGATTGTGATATCAGGAAAGGAACTTGTTATAATTATGCATCATTCTCGTTTTTATTATGACGTCTGTTTATATTATAATCTTTAATTATCACACACAGTATTAGGCTTTAAATAGGAAAGTGAGAAATAGAGATACATTTTTCAAAATAAAACCCCTCCCCTTTATATCCTAATTTAGTTTTAGTTTGATGGGGCAGCAAAATTTCCGATGCCGGAAAACACAACCCTCTAATATTTTTATAACCAATTTTAGCAAACCAGCAAGTATTACATCGGATAATAAGTGGCCACTGCCGCCCATCGACACATAAGCGTGTAAGTAACTTCAAATTGAAAAGGAATTCGATCTGAAGTCTATTACAGCGTTATTACTCCCAAAGGCTAAGACGGTCGCCTCATATCAAAGCCAACGACCACACCCTTCAACCGAAACGTAAGAACTGTTTCATACTAAGATTGATGTGGTTGTAGTACTTCCTGGTCGAACCAGTCTCGTTCTACTGCCAAGAAAACTCTAAAATGATTTACCTACCTAGTCAAGTTCAATAGTGAACTTTTAGGGATAGCAAAATTTCGGGAATAGAACTTTAGCTGAGCTCGAAAACTGCATACCACAAGCGTGGCCGGGGCCAGAATACTAGTCATAGACAAACAATTGAATATTGAACACTCGATACGTTTTTGTGGACAATTGTATTGCAATACGAATGTATTCGGACCTTGATCCTAATTTGGACGATGTCACGTTCAATGGGTCGTCGCATAATAAAATCAACAATAAAAACAAAATACCTGCGCATTGTCTAACAATTTCCTAGTTTGAATATGTTACGGGTACTCGCGATATGCGGTTTTATAATTTCTTTTTTCCGGTATTTTGTCCCACTTACACCTCGTCACAGCGAAATATACCTACGTACCTATCAATCCCGCTACAATATTAGCCTAAAATCATAATTATATTCCATAAGTAATAAATCAGTTTATTCACATCCTAAGTATATAATAACGAGATATTATTATAATAACGAGATAATAATACGCATTGAGCTACCGCGCATATTTTTCAAAAGGCCTTTTAAGGTAGATTATACATTTTTGTATAAGTACAAATACAGTCATAACCGGCTCAGCTAATTTTCTACTCTTTTGTAGGGAAATAAGGAATGTAATAATTAAAAAAATATGCTGGCTTGGAATATTAAAATAAGAAATCCAAAATAACTATTGGAATTTTAATTAGTTAACACCTTTAATGCTTTTCTATGAATTTATGTTGTTGTAAAAACCAGTTTTACAACATTTGTCTATATCCACTAAAAATATTTGGCGTAGACACGTATGTAAATAAAGCTCTAAACTATCAATTCCTAATTCCTAAACGTGTAGAATTTTTCTCTTTAAAGTGAAACATTTACGGAATATAACACCTATTTGTATCTTACCAATTTATATCGCAGATAAAAGAGTTATATCATATTTAAGACATCACTCAAGTATTTAAATAACGTCTCAAGTATCCCTTAGTGTACCTAAATTTATTACTTGGAAGGTTCTAAAGCCACCGTCGGCAAAAAAGGTCGTTTAGTCTCTAAAATTTGTATCATCCTACAATTGATATAGGGCAGAGTTGGAGGTATTGTACCGTAGGATAAATAGTATCTCCTCCAGATTCCCTATTAAATGTTGCTTTTATTTTTGTTGGCTCCTATTTTGGCGAGCTTAAATATACTACAATATATATACAATATATCCATCTAGTTGTTGGAATCGTACCATTTGACTATCTATACAAAATTGCAACTTTTAGGCAAATTAATTAGTGCCGGGAGTGAAATACACTTGCAAATGATTAAGGAGATACCTACTTACCAAAATTATGATACTGTACGTTTGTAAGTTTTTATGGAAAAGAGATAATTCAGGAAAACTGGTACGATACATCCGACTCTTCCCTATATAAAAATATACTTCGAAAGTTATTAATGCAAAAAAAAAAAAAAAAAACAAAAATGGTCTACATGTTTTAATCAACTGCATTTCTCACCTACGCTAAGGGGGGTTCCGTCCTCCCTAAATCCTCCGTGTACACGCCTGTGGTAGATATAGGTACCAAATAAATATACCTAACCTATGTTATATCTACGGATGAACTGTCATGTCTGTTTTATGTAAAAATGTTTATTTGATTGCATAACGTACGCTTTCTAATACCAGTTAACACCAGTATAAGTAGTAGGTATCTACTCATATTAAATTAATCAACACCCTTTTATATAGTACTTAAATATGTAGGCACTGATCCATTGTAATCCAGGTCTTATCAATGAATAAAATCTATTACATCGGCAACGTGTAAAAGAATGTTTGATAAAAATGTTGATAATAAAAACTGATAGTACATATCAATTAACAGATATCTGTTACTATCATTGTAATCAAATTTGGTAATCTTATAAAATTCTTAAGATATTACCCAGATATTTGAGTTAGTGGTATAACTTATAACCTGTCAATGCTCAATAGAGCTGCAAGGCCGATTCGGTAAAAACTATCAAATAATTAATCATTTTAATTTTAATAATATTATAATCCCGAACTTTTAATCGACCGATTTCTTTTCGTTATCGAATGACGTCGCTTAAAAGTAACAAATCTTGGAAACAAATGATAAATGACAACCAAAGAAAGCTATTTTTATCAAAATAAATTTTTTCATAGATTCTCATACTACGGCTTTATTAACCAATTCATCGATATCATTTCGATAACATACGCCAATACAGTGGCAACGCATTTCTAATCTCTTTACATTGTAATATTTGTATTAATATTACAGTGTTCTGTTCTTACGAATCTGCACGGGAAAAGAGTCCCTAAATTGCGTATATGAAGGTATATATGATAAGATACTATAGGTAAGAAGTTCTCGTATAATACACTACAGCATTTCTGATCGGCGTTACGTCGAATAAGGAGTTGGTCACAGGTGTAAATGAGCGCTAGTGACCAATTTTTGTATCAGGCTAATGTTTTTAAAACATTGTAATATAATGTACAAATATAAAATATTATGTATAATATACATATAGTATCAGCCGCACTATTTAGTGGTCACTCGTGTTATTTAGTTAGATTGTTCGTCTGTCTCTCCTAGCGAAAATATTTATTTATTTATTTCACCTTCGCAATATAACAAACTTAATGTCCCAATAGAGCAAACTTAATGCCTGATGGCATTCTAATGTATATTACTTATTTATTATTTCATTCTTGCGTGCAACGTAGATAATTAACGTCTTATTAATCTCAGTAACAACTGTAATCTGATAGGCAAACGCCACAACTTTAAATACCTGTCGTTTGCATTTTACAACCAGCATAATTGCTCGACTGGTTAATAATTCTATCGAATTATTATATAACCAGTGGCTGATTTACACAATTTTTTTCGTGGGGAAATCCGTCGCACGGGGAAACGCAGATATTTATGCTGGACTTTTACCAGCTAAAATGGTGTGCCTTCTGCCGCCTTGAATGGCTAGGACACAGGAACGAAGGACTGCTACTGTAAACCCAGCCAGCGACGCCCGCGTAGAGAGGCTCGTCTTACGTTTTACACATTTGCCGCAAGTAATTAAATTCGTTGCCATAATTTAAGTCAGCAAAAAAGCAAAACAAGGTCGCGCACTCTACGCCACTGAGTTTATACTAATTATTTTTGCCGCCCCATAAAAAGGTCGTCAACATTTAAATAATCTTAGAAATTGGTGGACGAAACAAAAATGACAAGATGGTAATTATTATATTTGCCGCCCGTAAAATCTGCCGCCCTAGGCTCCAGGCCGCTCAGCCTGCTGGTAAATCCGCCACTGATAAAATCGTTTAAAGCGATACAATACAACCAGTGGCGTTGCGTGGGATTATGCCAACCGGAGCGAAAGTTTATATCTTAGTTGACCAAAAAAAGACTATAAATTGACGTCCAATAAAAAGCCGTCCAGGACCGCGAGTTGAATTTCGAGGTGTTTTCTAAAAAAAATACCCGTTAAAAATTATGAAAAAAGGAAATTTTGCCGCCAAATGTGCTGCCCCTTTTGCCCTTCCCCTCTCGATGTATAGTGTTTGTCTTAAAATATATCTACATAGCTTTTTTACCTTCATCACCTCTACACCTGTCTAATAAAATAGCATTGTTCTATATTCTAATTTGAAAGAAAACTTGGATAAGTATTCCATGCCGTTCTTATTTAGTCCTCAGGGATAGCAACGCATCTGTAGTCGACATGACTTAAGATTCTAAAATTATCTAAGGTTGATCACAGGTGTCCACGGGCGGCAGTGGCTACTATCCGATGGACTGCACGCTCGTTTGCTACATCCATAATATACTTATAATTAAAAATAATGACCGCATATGAGCATTAGTTAAAAATTACACATGCTCTAGTTGTCCTTACATTAAAGTTTTCTTAAACTGTAGTTTTTGGTCTAACTCACAATTATGGTATGTACTATACGAAAGTACCCAGTAGGTATATATGTATTTATATTATCATCGCAATTATATTCACGAAGGGTTACGTAAAAGTTTTACAATAAAATTGATTTATAATAGATCTGAGAGAAACATTTCCGTTAAATAGATAGGTAAATATTTATAAATATATCTTTAAATAGTTTACCCATATCACATATAAAATATTACAATGATACCGTTTCACTGTACTATCGTAAACAAAATGTAACCGCATTGAATAGGCCATTTTATTTTTCTGCAGCCATAAGCAATAGTCATAAAACTGACTGACAATACTGTCAAAGTAACAACAAAATTTTAACGTAACTGTGATAAAGTCGTGCAAGTAAAATCCGTAACAGCGTGTCAGTTTAGAATAAAAATCGTTAGTCAGAATGTTAGCGGCAGTGAGTTAGTCTTGCGGTGTTGTGACTGTAATGTTGTTTTTTGAAGATTTTTAAGAAAGCGGGGCTGGTTGGTGGCGGGAGCCGTGTTGGCGGCGCTGGTGCTGGCGGCGCTGGTGGCCGTGCTGGTGCTGCAGCCGTGGGCCGACCGCGAGCCGCCGTATGTGCGTTTCCCGGTCGCCGCCGTGGCCTCGAATGGCGTCGAATGCTCGTCTATTGGAAGGTACTATAATTAACCGTTTTTTACCTTATGAGTAGTATGACTTTTTCTATATATGATTTTAGACTAATATAATCACGAAATTGATACATTTTAATATGTTACGATACTAATAGGGTACTCACGATATGCGGTTTTTTGAATGTGAATAGTGGTTAGTTTACTTAGTTTTTATGAAGGTAAACCACAAATTAGGCAAAGTTCTGTGCGTAAGGAGGCGTAATTAGTGTTGTGTTTCGTGATATGGAACCTAAAAACCAAAAACGAACTAGACGTAGGGTAGATAGGTTAATCTACAACTAGTGTTTGTCAACAGTTTCTCCCCGCCACCGCAAATGCGCCGTGACCACAATGCACTCGGCCGAAATATCGGCAAAAAAAATAATCCGCATATCGTGAGTACCCGTAACATATTAATATATTAATAAGTAATATAGCGGTTCTCAAAGGTAAATAAAACTACTAATCCGCTCGTAGTAAACGTATTAGACTACAACGCAAGCAATTCTCACTCTGATAAGTAACAGACTTACAATGACAAAATCGGCAAGAGCGAATCGGCATCGCGCACGAAGCATTCCGTTCCATCTTTTATAAATTGTCAAAAAATCACGATTGTTTTATGGGAACCCTTCTTAAATATTTGTTTTACTGTTTTCAGTTGTTTTTACAGCGGCAACAGAAATACATCGCCTGTAAAAATGTCAACTGTCTAGCTATCACAGTTCATGAGTATCTCATGGTGACATACAGACAGACAGACGAATAGCAGAGTCTTGGTAATATTGTCAATTTTTACCCTTGGATACGGAACACCTAACATCGTCTATATATGGTCGCGCGTAACTAAAGCAAAGAAACATCACTATACCGACACAATACATACAATATACATACACATACATAATAAAGGGCACACATATACGTATATTCATCGTTCTTTATTAGGCCCTTATTCGAGCAAATGTGTACTCACCACCGACACTAAATCATGTACTGCCATAAACCTCTATAAATCACTACAATAACTGTATAACTGGGTAAAGGGCCAACTTCACGAATAATAAGCCCATGTGAACCTTCATTTCCGACGAATACGGCAACGACATATTTGCTCGTGGACATAAAACATAACGTATAACCCGGGCCACTAAAGAAACGATTAAATATTTAGTACCATTTCAAGTAAATTGACGATACAATACGATACAACTTGTGTTGTGAAGGGTAGGATTTGTAAATGGTTTATTTGGGATCTCGCTCGCACTTAAGTATTTCGTGGAAGAAACCATTGTGGGATTTATAACCCGCGCCAGAAAGGAGGCGAATTGGGAATGACAAAATTAAAAAAAAAATAAACCACTTTATACTAATATTTCAAGGCCGAATTCAAACATTAGCAGATTAATTCGTAGTTAGTCAAAATAATGTGTTTTTAATTTTAAAAAAGTCTAGCTTTTCTTGTAAATAATATATTTTTGAAATTGGTCACTGCCGCCCATGGACATCTGTGACTTCATATAGAACAGAGGACCTGAGTCAATCAATTGCCTTACACTACCGAGGACTAAGGCCCTC
>DWLI01003397.1:0-11886 GCA_018249915.1 Cecropterus dorantes dorantes
GAAGGAACACATTTTAAATTTACTTAACTTTTAGTTGGGTTTTCGTTATAATTTTTTTTAAGTACCTACTCAAAAATATGTACGTAAAATTCGGAACGAAATAAAATTCTTAATTTTAGATAATAAAATAACATATGGGAATACATGTAACCTTGTTGTAAAACCTTATTTCAAGTAAAGCTCAGGTCGGACCATCCCCGTTCTACCACCTTGCAAACCTTGCTTTTGTACTTACGGAACGTAAAAGTAAAACCCCTTAATTCAAGTCAAAAGCAAATGACTATCGTAAGAGGATGAAAACTGCACAGCGACAATCAGATTTGTAATACTCGTATATGTGAACTGATGTTTCAACTGGATGCTGATTATTACCACGAAGGTACTTTCTACCTATCTTACCTACCGTACCTTTAAATACCTACAGCAAAATGTAATTGTACATTTCAAACTTATGGCATTATCTATTTCATATTATAAATATGTAGTTCCAAATTCGTTCACTAGTTACATTTACATACATGGCCATCCAGAGTTCAAGTTAGACCGACCTTCAGTTGCATGGCAGGTCGCATGTGGCACGATAACGTTTATGCAACCGAGGCCGAAACTCGGCTGTCGTGCGGCAGTCCCGTGTGATTTAGGGCGGCGCGACACCCGACACAGAGCTGTATAGGTACAGGGAACAGAGGTTACAGCTTATACAATGTACGAACTAAAGTATAAAAATAGCAAGAACGAGTTTTCTCTTTATTTGTATTTGTAATTTTAAGGAATCTTCTTATAGCTATTTATAGCTGCGTGTGAATGGTTTGGAAACGTCGGAATTGAAGTGTTCCTTGACCATAATCAATAACAAGTTTAATGAACTTTTTGTTTCATTAGGATTTGAAAACAAGTAAACATTTCAGTAACCACATAAAAGGTGACGAAAAATATTAAATTTTACACTAAAACAACTAGTTGAATGAAGAGCGCTTGCATCTTTTTAAAAATACGTGTCATAGGCGTCATGGCATAATATTGATATTAAGGGATATTTTTTTTTGATAGAAAGTATTATGTGTTTTATCCTTCATCAAGTCAAGTTTGACTTATCCATCCTTCAGCCGTTTGAGGTCCACTGTTGCACATCGGTCTCACATAAGGGTTTTTTTTCTGCAGTAGGTTTTGATGTAACATTGATAGAGGCTGTAGCCCATCTTCTGGAATATTTCCTTTAGTCACCTTCTATGACAAAAAGGGGATGAAGAGTGGAGTTATTCACCGATGACATAACATGACACCTAGTGAGTGTTTGTGTATTATATAATCTTAACTAAAATATACATTACTGTGTTAGTGTTTTATATTGTTAGTTTTAAACTAGTAAGTCATGAAGGTGTTAGCACCCTTTGTGGTCGAAAAAGTAAATACCTCAGTAGCAACGAATCTACGACTAACCTTAGGTAAGAGTCTTATCTTACCTGAGGTTGATTACAAATGTTCATGGGTCACTGATCACTTACCATCAGGTGGACTACATTTTCGTTTGCTTCTTGCATATTGTAAAAAAAGATTTAAGTCAGAAAATATTTTCGCACATTAAGCATCATACGGGCTTTTCAATAATACGGGAGAAACATTTTATTAAGTTACCGCGTGTATAGTTCATCGATTAAAACATTTCATGCAAAGCTGATCATCTGTTTACAACCTATTTGTTACGTCCCCGCGAACCGACCGGCGGGAGGGTAGATTAACTTTCGCCTGTTAATTACGACAAATGGTCATTGAACGGCGAGAAATGGCTTTGGGATAATATCGTCAGGGATAACCGGGATATATTGCTGATAGCAGCCGTATCATGCCATGCGTTTATGCAATGCTGTATGACCTTGTATTCGAAAATGATTTAGGGTTGTATTCATTCTGAACACAGATAATACAAATACGTTTCTAAAATGAACGAAGCATTTAAATGTTAAATCCAAGTTTCCAGATGTAATTTCAAACTTGCGATTATCCGTTTTTATCCAACTGTGTGAGAAGACATATGATGTGTTTCGGCAGTAGGTACATACGTTTGTACGTATGTCTAATTCCTTAGCCTTAGCTTAGCCTTAGCTTCATTAATTAAGAAATATGATATATAATTTCAATCGCTTAAGTTTACAAAGTGAATAGGCTATATAATTTGTAAAAATGGCACCTGTAAATTGGGGAAAAAGGGTGAGGGACGACTTTGTTTAACATGGAAATATGGGTATCAAATGAAAGGTAGTAAATAAATAATTACTTTTATTTTACCGTTTTTACGAAAACTTTTAAAACTTGTTAAATTAAATATATCGTTATAAAAACAAATAATCAACTCCAAAAAAATGAAGTGAAATTTAAGGCGATCAATCGCATGTAAGCAGTGAGGTTGTTTCTTTTAATATTTTTAACATTGTTTTCTCATTATATATACGCCATCACCATAACAATAAAAAATAACTAGTTGCCTATTATTAGTGACAGTATGTCACTAATAATAGGTACACATATACTCGTATATAGGTACTTTATAAAAAAAATTACTTCATTTAAGTAGGTTTTAACTGTATTGTAATATTTTATATTCCAGTAACATGGTATAAAATATTTGCGAAAATTTTCTTTCCTTCAAAAAAATAGCTCGAGCCTGCCCTCTAGTAAGTGTTTAGACAATAAAATGTGAAAGGCCGCTGTTATTTATTGCCGCTACTCGATACTAGAGGGCATACTTCCGACGAAAAATATTAGTTTTTATTACGGCTATTAATTTGTTTAGAAGTAAAAGTAAGTAATACATATATGAAATGTCATAATTGTGAATATAATTAATACTGCGATCAAAAAAGAAAGAGCAACTAAAAACCGATGTTGACTATACTTAGTTGTACTAAATCCTTTATTAACCACTAACAAGAAATAAACGGACCAAGTGTAAGTCGGACTCGGATCTATAAAATACGGTAAAACAAATCAAGTTTGTTGTATGGAAGGATGTGGCAACATACAAACATCATTTGAGAAAATTTCAATTATCTAGCTATTACGGTTCATAAGATACAACCTGGTAACAAACAGACGTACAGATAGACTGCGAGTTTTAGTAAAAGGGTCCCGTTTTTGCCCTTTGGGTACAGATCCCTAAAAATGTGTAGGTAGGTAGAAGGAAAATATTTGCGTTGTATTGCAAAACATGTAGCACTCAGCTACCTGGAAATACAATGTGTATTGAACTTGTCTGCTTAGTGTAACAATTCATGCAGAATCTCCACTGAGTTTTATTTGTAAAATATCACCCGAGTCAAACAGATAACATCAATAACTGAGAGCATGAATATAAGTTTGTATAAGATTGAGGGTACAATGACATTATTATTCGATAGTATGAGTATCACGAACAGTATGCATGATAGTAGAAAAGGTATTGTTCGACGAGAGAGGTACCACTGCCACCTCTATTACTAGTTATAGTATTAGAGGTGGCAGTGGTCTAGTGGTATACTTTGAAGCAGTGATTTCGTTTCGGTGGTTACACTTACACTTATCATCAGATGAAGTGCATGCTCGTTTGCTTCTTAATAAAATAAAACTTATAAAAAACTGGTTTGTAAATAATAATATGGATAGTATCCATATTATCTGTTTTGTAATATTATTTTTATGTTGAAATACCTAAATAAAAAAGGTACTTATATATATTCCACATATATGTTGCGTACATATATGTGGAATAACCTAGTAAGACGAAATGTGTGTAGCTAATGAGTTTCCATAAAATGATTCTATATTGTCAACATAAATGCATAGAAATATACGATACGAATTTAGTAATATATAGTTCGTATTGCCAAATGGTCAAAGCAGAAACCGTAACACGGCCTAGCATAAGTCACTAGGATCTCCATTTAAATTTTGCGAAAGATTAATTTGCAACGGGACAGGTTTACGAGCGCTTAGCGATTCAGGAAGCCTCGCTGAAACGGAATGGATGGCCACTGGGAAACATAATTGTCGCTATAAGGCCGGATAACTGCTGGTTAACAACCAAACTAAGTTTTGGAGTAATTAAGTATAGACCATAAGTACTAAGACGCTACTTTTTACGTAGAGTTGCTTAGAAGCAAGATGCAGCAAGATGAACAAGAATCACATGGACTGCATTTAAGTTTTAGTAGAGATTACCAATTTAACATTAATTACCACAGAAATACCTACAACAAAAAGTCAACTACAGAATCACCGTAGTATTGCAGATTAAGAACTAAACAGGAGCGCTTAAATTTATAATTAAGGTTGTTCTGGATGCGATTAATGAAAATTATATTTTAATATATGAATCACGCTGAATAAAATTGGTAACCATTGAAGTAAGTCTCCAAAGATGATATTTTAAATACTTATTTTAGTCCTCCAAAACCATCCACTACATCTTATCGTAGTTTTACAATACTATAGTATCATCACCCAAGTTCAGCATAAGCAATATTATCATTGTCGACTCGGAGTGAGTGTACATATGTAAATATACATAACATTTCTTTAAAACTATCTATGGGTTTAAATTTGACTACATATCCAATTTTTCATTTATATTTTAAACGTTTTTGTCAATAGTCACGCTTGGCCTGTGTGTTAGTAACAGCAGTTGATATTACACAGTATAACACTGTTGCCCATCTCCGGGAGTTTTCCCTTAATTATCCTTACGGCATCTACGAGAAAAAACGGAGTGGTGCTAATCAAGACTTTTCAGTCTTGATAAGCCGTACACGGCGTACAAATTTTATTTATAGGTTCTACTAATTATGTAAAAACTTCAAATACTACATCCTGATTACATACAAATAGTACAACCATACCAACTAGACTAACTCGGTGCAAAGGGTTCTGTCAACAATGGCATACAAAGGACTACTAAAACCTAAATTTTGTGTTTCCACAGCCAACGAGCAATTCACACGAACTCCACACGCATCCAATCTTGCACATAGCTCTGTATTATGCACGAGCATTGTGCTAACAAACGTCCCGGTCGCACTCAATTGTTTTAGAATAAACAAAGGCGCTTGTTGAACCAATTTTGGAAACTAGCACACTGATTGTTCCGCCACCAGCAAGGTTGGGCTTAAAGAATCATTTATTTTTCAAATTTGGATCAAACATTTGTATAAATTGTTACCAATGTTTCACCAAAGTCTTTTCAATTAAAACTTATTTGAAATGGATGCTTAAACAATCATATTCATTTGAGATATACTTTATCGGATTAACTTTTTTCAAGAAATGTGCAATCGAAGAAATCTTCTTCGTTCTTTTTGCTATATTTAATAACATAAATTGTACCTATTGTTATGATTGTAGTCTTACAAGTGGAAAGTTGCGAGTTGATTTTTGTTTAACTTACAGCTCTTGCTTCATTTTCGGCAATAAACGACAACTTGGTATGTATTTAAAAATAAATGATAAAGTCAGCAAAAAGACATTCAAAATATAAACTAACTGTCACTGTATTTATTGATTAAAAAAATGCCACATTAAAACTACGATTAAGTATCACCTCGTAATTTAGGATTACAAATTTTTATATCTACTAGGTATATTGGGATATCTAATCTAACGAAAGGCATATGTTTTTCCTCCACCTTCCCGATAGGAAGCGGTCACTCCTGCCCATAAAAATAACGTCAAAACATAAACATTCATCCATCTTTCACGTATAATAGAGGTTCCACCTGAAGTCCATTTTCTAAGTGTTGCCATTCCTTAGAAATAAGTTGACCACTATCGCCAAAACGTAAGAACTACTTCGGACAAGAATTGGTACTTTGGCGGTAGTACCTTCAAAATCGAAAAATAATTTGTTTTACCACGATTCAGTATTATATTTTTTCGCTTTCATTACGACGTCCTAGGTAAGACAAGTAGCAAAGGTTCTTCGCGCATCGAAGCCTGCGCCATAATCGCTCGCTTTATCTTTCGGAAAATTTGAACTCGAATGAGCCTTTGGGGCTTTTGGTGAAATCTCTGTAAACTGCCCCAATAAATAACTACGGAAATTTGCTTATATTAATAACGCTCGATGACACATAAGTATATATATAAAGGTGCTAGTAGCCATTCTATTTAGTTTTTGTTGTCCTACGAAAGTCCGTCACTCACATATAAACAAATAGGCACTCTCTAAATAGTGCATTACGCACATTTTCGTAGTCTTTTTGGAATTATTTTAGTTGAAAAGGGTGAGAAACTTTTATATGAAAGTTCTACACCGTTGAAGTTAGTGACCTGAAAATTTGGATTTTAGTAGGCTATATCACATCACAATATGTTTATTTGTTTGGTTTTATTCTTATGTAGTAGCGGGTGAAACTGCGAGGCACCTCTAGTAAACATACAAAATTACAAATTCAGCAAATTGCCAATAACTTAACTAGACATTTAATAATGAATCATCGTCTTTTGTTACGCTTATTAACCAATAAAGGCTCGTTAGGATGCGTTGTATCTACTCAAAACATATCCACAAATTACAAATAAACCTAGAACAAAGTTTAAACTTTACTTACTTTATTTAAAACCACACTACGTTTATAAATTTATTATTCGCAACAATAGTACGGGCGCCTACGGTAAAGTAAATTATGTCACGATGTTTGTGTACGCGATACGCTCTGAAAAACTCAACAAAGGCTCAAAGGTATAGAACGCGAGGCATAAAGCGGAAAATTCGATTTTCTGGCCCGCGCCTCCTTAATGCGCTGTGGACCACATTACGCCCAACCCTTGCCGAACAGTTTGTTAATCCGATTCTCTGTCAATCTTGGTCTATACAGATACCGAAATCGCGATATATTGCCCCGGGACCCTGATAAACAATCGAATAGGCACATTCATTTTCGTGATAGAGCCCAAATCTGACCTCAATAAGTTACAATGAGGCGGACGCAAACTTAATAGGATAGCGTCCCACGCCGTATTTTAGACTTACTTTGATAGGTTCCTCTATTTTCACATTCCTCTAGTAAAACCTAGGTTTAACCAGCAACTTGTGAATAAAAATGAGTGAAAGAAATGTTAATCATAATTTAATCATAAATTAGGTGAACAATAAAATAAATTTAATAAATATTTCCGCCATTAGTAATGCACGCCAGTTAAATTATATTAACGTACGACAATATTCACATCTAAAAAAATTGTAATGGACCATTGTGCGAAACGAAACAAATACCAATGTTTAACTTTAATAAAAAAAATTAAAAACACTATTTTATATGAATGCTAAGTGTTAAGATTCAGGATAAGATGGTAGAAACAATAATCTGTTGTCGTAATCGCAGTCCAATAAGGGGGTGGCGAAGAGTTAGCAGATGTCGAGGCAATGTGGGTCGCTCGCTGATAAATGGTCGCGGCCCGGGGGATATTGTAGCTGCGAAATAAGTGCCGCTGAGATAAGCTCGACTTCAGATCCAAACACTTTGAAACTTGGCTTCTCGTTATAACACTTGAGCATCAGGATTTAAATATAAGAATTAAGACTATCTACTTCGATATTTTACGTTGTAAGACGAAAAGTGACCTAATATTTAATTCACATAACATCAGTACAAAAGTTCTTTTATTTTTATGGCCTCCCTAACTCAACGCTTGCATAAAATATTCTTATCCTCAACCGTAACGTGTTAGACTATAACTAAGTGAGCAGTAATAGGTGGTTAAGTGCCGACCGTTTGCCCTCTGACCCTGCCATAGAGCATTGGAAATTGCGAGGAAAACTGGCAATGCCTCTGGGCGCTGAGCCCTGTACCACATTAATAAAGGTAAGTGCGCCCGTGTCAGCTAATGTGCCGTTATGACCTGTCCTGAAAAACTTGTTCAGAACCCCCATAACAAACAACACCGGAATACCTGCCCTGTATATTCAATAATAAGCTTCAAACTTGAAAGATAGCGCGTTCCTGCAATCGGGTTTACGGGGCACCATGAACGGCCTGAAATGTCATCTCCGCTTCCCACTTCAAAACAAACTCTATTTGTCAATCGTTGTGGTTCATGTTTCCACGAAAGCACAAGTTTCGATCGTGCCTAAAGTACTTTTGCGTAAGAAAGGTATACTCAAAGGAGATGAGGTGAAATTACTGAAAAGAAGTGTTCAACTTTATTTGTGTTTGTTATCAAATCAACAATGTATACGTTTTACCTGCAGTACCATAAAATGCTATGTTTGGTCGATGGCCTTTTAGTTTCAATTGTATCATACCGGGAAGGCATTTCAGCATATTAAAACATTGATTTAAGCTTTATAATTATCTCTCTAAGCTTGATATCCTAAAAAACGTAGTGTAATTGTCATTAAGACTTTATTTCTATATTTTTCATTCTTTACAAACGTTCATTAAAAAGGTAAAACTAACAAATCCATACCTGTATGGTCTCATCATAGGAATAATTGCGGCTGGAAGCCGCAGTGCTCATTTCAGTAGCGCGCGCTCGAGAGCGGCGACATCTGCAACAAAACGTCCAATTAGAAAAGAAACAGAATCAACAAAAATTCCATTCCCACTCCAATTTGAGTAAAAGTCGATCCAATTACGAGCAATCGTCCAAAAAAACTACACGCAGTTCAGATTACTTAAGAGCGCCAGATGGTGATCTGAAGTTAGCGAAACTTGTCCGGCAAGGCTCATGAATAATTAAAAGCAGGGGTAGGGATAATAACTCACTCGACGTCGGCGCGGTCTGCCGGCACAAAATAACACTTCAGCTAAGGAAACGCCGCTTTTTATGACTTAATTAGCTACATCACTAACCAGGAGCCCAAGTGACGGCACGCGGAAGCCCATATACTTTTGTTGACGTAATTAGATTTACACGAATGACACAAGGTTTGCCCGTTTGAAGTTATATGGCGCTTCATCTGGCTGAGTTAAATTTAGACCTTATAGATGTTCCAAACTGTAAACATATTCTAGCCGTGACATTGTTGCATGGTCGTTTAGTTCATTTAGTTAATCATTATTGTTGTAATATTAATTTGTATATGTAACAGAACTACCAAAAATCATCCAATATTAAATACTCAACCTATTTAATATTGGATGATTTTTGCATTTCTAGCCTCAAAAAGAGAGACATATCAATGGAAGGAAAAGCACCATAAAGTAAATAATACAATTCTAGACTCCAGATAGATAAACTCTAGAAAGGCGTTCTGCACATCAAAGATATCCCGAAACTTAGCCGTGTTTGCTAGATAAAACTGAGGCGCTTAACGCTCATGTTACCAAAACTGTTACTAGTTCTGCACTTACTTCCCAGACGTGCTTATGAGCTAGCGATTATCCAAAGTGCATGAACACGTTGTATCCATGTACCTACTTCGATTTACTTCACTAACGGTCTTTGCTTGTTGTTTACTAAGAAATTGAAGTAGTAACGGCATGCAATCCACGTTTTTAATTGGGGTTTACGGCCTAAGTATGTATTATCAACTCTTTTCATTAGGAGCTGATAAATATTACTTAATGTTTGTTCTGATTAAGTTGTTTTTCCTCAAGACTACTGAAAAGAAGTATTCAACTTTATTCGTATTCGTTTTCAAATGTATCAAAGAATGCCGAAATATTTAAGTTGTGGCTTTAATTAATACTATATAGATGGTGAATTTTCAGAGTAAAGGCTACATAAATACTTCAAAGACAGAAGGTGGAGATGGTGTTCGAAGCTGCAGTCAGGTTGCTCTACAACATATATTTTTATGGAGTGTTCCATATCTGATTTGTACGTTATCTTTGAAAGTTTGTAGTTTCATTTAGGACTGGCGCTCACTGCCGGTACGACAGAACAACGCATTTTACGCGACGAAGAGTCGAGTCGATCGAACTCGAGTCGGTCGAATATAATAATCTTTCTAAAACATTCTCGTAGTTTATGGGCTATACTCATGAATTACCAAAAATGTCTAAATTATTGAAAAAAGTATAACAGACATCAAAAAATAATTTCTCTCCTATCCTCCAACCCGTGCGAGATATTTGAGACCTGCGTGGAAAGTGACACTTTGCCCAAAAGTTCCCGTCATAGCGTAGTCGATGTACAAAATTGACCTAAAAAGGTAAATTTAAATAAAATTATCATGTTGTTAATTTTTTTTATAAATCTGATAATAGTATTTTCTCTTATGTCACAAATATTACGATTGACAATCATGTTTTCCAACACGGTCAGTCCTTATTTCATAAACTTTTTGGTGTAGTAACTACAAAAGTCAAATATTTATTCTATGAAAATATTTTTCTCGCAGACCCTGATTATCGTACAAATCTGAAAGATATTTTATTTAGTAGAAAAGTTTCTTTCTTAGCGAAACAAAGTAAGAAAAAGTTAAACTTCGCTAACGTACTAAATATAAGAAAGAACTCTTTTATGCTCTGGACTTTGGATAACTTTAGCACTTAACAAGTTACGACTGAGCAAATGAACGTGATTTAGTAAGCAAAATAGTTTTCCTGGCAAAACTAAATCAGTTAAGGACCTTACCCGAGTTCATTAAACATTTAATTACAATTAAATCGTAATTATTTCATAGCTATACGAGTATATCATTCTCAATGTAGTAACTCCTTTTAAACCTTTGTTATATTTAATATACATACATACATACAAAATACATAAAAAAATTAAAATTCCGCGTGTCTATACATCACATATATTTAAAAAAAACATAGTGTTGGGGTACAATAAGTAATAATAGAATCTATTTGTCTGTGAGTTCACTGCGAAATCCGGTCACTAGTTTTTCTTGAAAGAGCAACAAGCACAAATACAACGTTACAATCATTCGCATTTATACTATTAGTAAGACTGGTATGCCTAAGGACTAGGAATCTAATGCAATGCCACACATCTAATTGTGTCTAGTTTACCCCACTTTCAGATAAGAAAGTCCATGTAAATATATGGCCAATAAATAGGCATCTGAATCAGGCAGGCAATCCAGACTGGATAAAGATAATTCCGTCGCCAAAAATTTCGAGTTATCCAATTGGCGATTCAGACGCCGCCTTCCAGTTATAATCTATCCTCGACCCGTGACGGCAACACATTTTTTCGTGATTCAGATAAGGCAAAGATCAAAGGCTGTATCCGCATAAAAAGTGCGGACCGCATCGATCGGCAGCTTGACATTCCCGTCACGGAGGCTGCAGGCCTACTGCGCCGTCGCCATAGCAACGCTCTTCGTACTTGCCGCCAAATGTTATAACTTGCAAAGTTTGATATTACTCTAGTACAATGTTAGCAACGTGTTAACAAGTTATGGAAGAGGGAGACAAGGAGTAGATATGTCTATGAACTTTATATAAAATACATGATATGCATTCAAAGTGTTTGTTATAGGATATAAGAGGCAACTGATGAACTTAGTAAACAATTGGTGCTAAATTATTTTAAATTTATCATGTAAATGAGGTATGTATACATTATGAAAAGAGCCATTGAACTTTATCTACGAAGCAATTACCTTGATTAAATATAAGTAACAGCTTACATCAAGTAGATTATAATGTGGAAGTAGCATAGAGCATGCAGTCCTGATATTACGTAGCCACTGCCTCCCATGAATAGAGAGAGAGAAAACTCCCAGAGAAGATCTGTCTTACCTATGGTTAGCAACAGACGCATTACTCTGAGGACTAGGAATTTCTCGGATAATTATATCTTACCACACCCTTCTGACCAAAACACAGCAGCCCATAACACTGCTATTATTAGGCAGATATAAGTGTGGCGGTGGTGCCTCCCGAGTCGAACCACAAAGGCTTCTACCCGGTTTGGTTATTTTGTTGCAAAAAATCCACTATGATGAAAAACTCC
>DWLI01003398.1:0-11886 GCA_018249915.1 Cecropterus dorantes dorantes
AAAGTTTCTTTTATAGCTTTTATTGACATAAAATATTACTATGGTTTAGAATAGGTAAATTATATGACCGACGCATTATTACACTGAGTGTAGTCTATGGTCGTTATAAATTGACTGAAAATTTTCACTTTAACAAAAATAATAATATGAATTCTAGGATATATATTTATTGGTATGTATTTACTTTAATCATCACAAGAAATTGGTGCACCGATCCTATATCAACTGAATGGCTGATCCAGCGTCACCGTTTGACAATCGGCCCATGTAACCGCAGGGCAATCAATCAAATCGACGCAAATGTATGCATTACCGAATGTTTATCCGTCCCAATTCCCCGAACTCATAAATACTATATTGTACAGTGTGTTTAAATAATTATTCTATTGGCACGAGCAATGCTTTACTAATGAAACAACGTGATTAGTGCATAGATAATAAGTCTATAAGATTTAAGTCATATAGCCATATTATTGTTAATTTAAATATATTAGTAATTTAGTTTATGGCATTAGTAATTTAGTTTATGGCATATGAAAAAAATAACAAATTCTTTAGAATTTCAACCCGTCCGCTTGTGAGTATGTCGCAGGGACTTTAATTAGTAATTATTTTGTTTTAATAATGAAATTTGGAAGGTGTATACCATAATTCGCGATATAGGTATATAAAGTGCACGAGCAGTGTAAGCCTAATGGTTGAAACTCAGCCTCTCCTCAATCGAGTGTCCAAGGTTCGACTCCCAGGCACTACTAAGTTTTCCAAGGTGATAAATGTATTAGAAATCATTTATCACTGTTTAACGGCGAAGAAAAGCGACGTTGTTGTGGTGGTTTGAAGTTTAGCTTCTCGCACTTTGCTGGCCCAGTGGACTCTGGCCTAAAACTCTCTAATTCTGGGAGGTGACCTGTTCCCAGCAGTGGGACAATAATGGTTTGACGAAAATAGCATATAAGTAAGTTATGTAAATAACGAAAAGGTATGTTATAACACTTAATATGATTCTTAAGCGGTGATACTGGTAAAAGCGACTCCAAACATTCCATACATGGACCAACATGTAATGTCCGTAATATTTTTAAACCTTGTGATTGAATTTTTTATAACGAACATATAAAACGTTTTGTAACCGAGCTTGGATTTTAATAAAAGCTTTTAAAAACAATGTATCCTACATTATTCCTTTAAACTATTTAATATCTATAAAAAATAAATTACAATTGCTACGGTAATTCAACTATCAACAAACGTAACATACTCGTACAGTCCTTGGAATCAAGTGGATCGTGAATTCATATAAACATAAACATAGGCGAAAGTTCATTTACCCTATATTTCGTTAATCCTGCATCAATGCGATTCTTAAGCGCAGTAATAGAAATTTTACTGGTTAACAGAAAAATGTCAGCCGGTTTTCAGAAAACGATTTGCCCTCAAGGGAACACCGAGCACAGCATCTGTTATCATGGCAATTTTAATTAATAAACGGCTCAATTATTCCACGGCGATACTTTGTTAATATGAGTAAATTAATTACGAAATGTAATTAATTACTCGCACGCAAAGATAAGACAAAGGGTCGACGTAATTAAGGACGGAGTTATGACATTGGCAGGGTGTTAGGGCTATGAAAAACTAATTTAACTCTGTGGTAAAAAGTTGTCGTTGCGCGCAGGCGAAGCGCTGTTTCGCTTCGTTACATTATAAATGCGTCCACCTTTTAACCAGTTACCGCGTCTTAGAGTTTGGTCACACCGCAGACGAGTAAGCGATAAGTGTAAATACGAGTAATCTTGTGTGATAACAGACACGCCTATTACTATTTCATGAAAGTAGTTTTACAGTCTTTGATATAGACGTGTCCTGCGGTTTTGTATGATAAAGTTAATGGATTGTAATGTAAATAAAAGACTAAATGTTATCTCAAGATACTGACAATAAATTAATGTTAATCCTTTGAATTCAACTCAGTAGTTTTGGTAGATTGATGCGATTTCAAACACAGAGAGTAATATATAGTTGTAAAAAATATAGAAAAAATTATTATTACTTGTTCTAAGAGTTCCAAACATTTTTCTATACAAATTCCATTTTTTTATATGTATGATATTAGGACAATTGTCTTAAATTTCATGCAGTGAGAGTTCTGTCAGTATTATTTTTTTATTATAAGTCTATTAAAGTCAAATAAATGATCATCCACATCAAACAATTCGCTGCTTATTTGTAGACCGTACGACATGTCCTTTAAGAACAAATTTTCTTATTCGTTCATTTCTGAGCTCCAGGCGGTAAAGTTGTCGAAATTCTAACATGAAAAGAACTTTCATAGCCTGCTCTTAATTTTGTCGACGGCTGTGCGAAGCCCATTGCAAAATTACGCTGTTTCAAAAACTTTTGTAAAGATTTTTTTGTTTTTATTTTATCTGTTTTTAAAAACTTTATGTATAGACTTTATTTATTTGCTGTCTTTGAGTTATTCAAATACTTAGGTAATATTAAATTTTATCAAACTATAATAATGACCTATAGCATTGTGTTTTAAAATAGTCGTAAATAAATATTCTACAATTTTACTTTTATTTTACATTGAAAGATAGATTACAAATATATAATTAAACAAGTCAACGTCAAATAGCGATAATTGGCTAATATTTTCAACTAAAACCAAAGTAAATTTTTATTCAAACTTCGAAATTAATAGTTTAACGTAAGATACATGGCAGATTTCGGAACGAGAGACACATTTCAATGATTTTACTTTGAGTTTTGTTCGCAAGTGCCTGCGATTACTGAATCCCGTCAACGTTTCGCAGATTGTGTAAGTAATCCGTCAAATACGAGTGTACTCGTACATAAAAAAGAACATATAATTTTCTCCGCGTATTTCAGAGGACGTAGTCAGAGTAGACAGAAGGATCAAACTTTTGCTGCTTAAAGCATTTTCCAAATATTAAATTAGTCCTCCGAGAAGATTGAGAGAGAGAAAAAATCTGGATAATAGGTGCCTATTAGTCTAGGAGCCCGTTATTTTATTAAAACTGAATGTTTTTCAGCGCATACTATTAACTGAGTACTATGGACCATCATGAAGTTTAGGTTACCCTGGCTTTTGCAGTAAAATGGCAATAAAGACGTGTAAAATAGTTACCTGCCTATATTAATCAAATAATTAATTACGATTTTTTGATTTCTATTTGAGAATATTGTTAAACATCACATTATATATTATTACATCATGTTTGGCAATGAATGACTCATTGCCAAACTCCTAAAATCGTGGCAACCACATGTCAAACACTTAGTGTTTTAATATGTTACGGGTATTCAAGATATTATGCTGTTTTTCGAATATCTTTTTGCCGATATACATGCCCAGAATATTGGCAAAAGCAATACCCAAGCCTTGTTGTCCAGTTACGTGAATTGACGACCCGCGTGGCGGAGCGGACATCATACCAGTCTGAAACGCGATGGGCGCCGGGTTCGATACCCGGCCAGACAGATATCAGAATTATGAGTTTAGGTTTCTGTTTTGGATCTGGGTGTTTGTGTATTCGTCTTTGTGTGTCCATGGCACCCACGGTACAAGAGAAAATCCTAGTGCGGGGCTATGTGTAGAAAGCGCGAAAGCGTGTGTTTCTGTTGCAATAAAAGAAACAGCTGAAAAAAAAATCTAATAACAAATAGGTTTTCCGTGGAGTTGGGTACGGAAGACCATGGGTGGCAGTGACCACTAATCATCAGGTCGACTGCTCGTTTGTTACCTAATTCTAAAATTAAAAAATACACTTGGTTAAAATTGATCATGACAGCATTTAAAAGGTAATTTGTTACTTTGGCACATTCGTTTAATAAAAAGCTAAACCAAACCATCTCCACGCAAAACTTCAAACAGTTTCAAATTTGAAACCCTTAAAATATTTTTTCCGCAACTCCACAATAAGTTTGAAAACTCAAATAGATTTAAGTTCGTCCGACTTTATATTTCAGAACTTCCCCGAGTTTCACTGACCCTCTACTCTATTCTGGTTACTTTTTGAAAATTCTTTATTGTGTTCCACAAAGTTTTTAGTTACAGCAGATATTAAATCTGTTGAGAGGAAATAAATAGGCTTATTTAAGACTTTAACACAGAAAATGTTTTGAAGCTCAAAATAAGTGTTGTTTACTGTGGACTTATGTTTATTTCGGTTGTTTATAAATTAGCAGCTTTTTTTTGCAACTTAATCTATTTGATCTTCTATCTATTATACGAACGCAGAACCAGAGCTGAATATTATACATTAAGTCATCTACTGATACTACAAATTAATAATATATTAAAAAAAATTAAGAACAAGCTTTTTTTAATGAACTGAAAAATATAAACTAGGTAGTAGTAAGGCCATAATTTTGTTTCATTGTACAGTTTTATAATAAGAGAATCTTCATAGGGGGTGATCGCACTTTTGTGATGGCGGCCATTTTGGAATTATTTTTTATTATGGTGTATGTATACCCATATTGGTTGGCTTGTACAAACATTTGTAATCTGCCACGTTTTGGTAGCAGCTATCTTGGATATGTTTTTTACAACGTACAACAAGTTTGATTCGATCGGAGAGGTATCACCGCCTAATTCTAGTATGAAGCAATTCATGCGTTTTGGTCAAGGAGGGCGCATGACGGCTTACTTTATGCTCCTTTAATCGTATACTAAATACATTTAGAAACTTTTCATAATGTGATTTTATCTTTAGAGGCATATATTTTTGATTATTAAGTCACTCGACTCTTATGTCTAGGAAGTAAATCTACCAAGTCGGTAGCCAGTATCGGAACTAAACCAACAATGAACGAGCACTTGTCCCGTACACTGTGTCTTTGATTTGTGAAGATCTTTATATCGTCTCTTTCAGACGTGACCTCTAAAGTACATACGATAGAATATTCTGCCTTTTTCTGTCACTTATCTGCCTTTTTCTAGTAATAGCTGCCTGTATCTAGTTTGACTACCATCTGGCGTTAACTGCCTCTATCTGGCTTTTGTTGCCTTCATTTGTTTTTTTTATGAAATTTAAATAGCAAACAAGCATTTTGTTGTCTAACGCACTACTAGATATGTGTTTCTTCTAATTATAGCGTAACATTACTCTATAGTCCGCGGAGTTAGTTCAGGGCGACTTAGTACACTTAAGGCACCTTTTGAGAACTTATTTTTACATAACTCTCAAACACCATTAAAATTATAATTAAATTCCTATATGTTAAATACTGAGAAACAATCAGATACTTATCTAAGATTCGAATCCAAACTCACTGCTTTGTTGAGAGAAAACCTGTCAAGTCAGCAGCTAGTATCGGAGCTAAACCAACAATGAACTAGCACGTGTCCCGTACATCTGTCTCGCGACGGGACATTACTTGAGCTACGTGACGATCTTTATATCGTCTCGTTCAGACGTCACCTCTAAAGTGGGTAAGATAGACTTGTCTATAACTTATCCGGCTTTTTCTTGCTTATGCTGTCTTTATCTGATTTGACCATCACGATCTGGCTTTTACTGTCTTTTTCTGGCTTTTACTGGTTTTATCTGGCTATTACTGCCTTTACCTGGCTTTTATTGCTTTAGTTTGCTTTTTTATGAGTTTTGCGTTTATTTTATGAATATGAAGTGATAAGCAAGCTGCTTGCTATCAATCAATCGTAATGTTCGATACCAGGCTACTCTCAGCATAAAAAAAATACCTTTAGTCCATATAGTTGGTTTAATGTTATTTAGTAGTCCTTGGGCCTCTTTACGAATTAATTTACATACATAATTCTTAGACGTACTCGTATAAGGAACCTTGCAATGCTTTTCGTCAGCATTAAAGTCCTAATTAAATTGTACGCTGAATACTTAAAAAGACACATAAATGATATCCGCGATTCGAACCCAGAACTCTCTACTTTATTAAAGAACAACCTTCGAAGGCGGTAGTCAGTATCGAAGCTAAACCAACAATGAACGAGCACGTGTCCCGTACATCTGTCTCGCGACGGGACATTACTTAAGCTACGTGAAGATCTTTATACCGCCTCACAGGACGTGACCTCTAGAGTTCATGCTTTGTACATTTACCTAAAGTGTATAAGTGCTTTGAAACTACATGTGCTGCCGGTTTCACCCGCACTTTAAAAGCGTAACATACCTTTAATAATAAGAAAAAGAGGTTTTTAATAGACCACCAAATAAATGTTTTCCTTTAATTTCAATAAAGTAGTTTTGATTTGATGCGATTTTTGTAACGCAGACAAAAAGACAGACTAAAATTATAGACAATTTTATTATTACTTAAGTTAACTATATTTATAGAATTATAAGGGATAGGTAAATACATTTCATTTTTTATATTTATGGAATTTTACGTTTTTCTACCATTATCAGATTTTTCTCATTTTTGTTGTCTTTGTCGTAAGGAAGACAAACGTGGCTGTGGGGCGCCGTTAAATATTTAGAATCCAATCGCAATTAAGGAACAATTTATGCATCTATCAAAAAAGAACATAGACCCCGTAATACACGTTTGATAAAATGTTATATAACTTTAAATTATTACAACGTTTGATAGACGAAATAGATTTTTGACTAAATGTTACCTTAACATATAAACTATAAATATACTTTAACTTCTTGTAATACCATTTGCATGCATACCAATTACCATTGTACCAATTAATTAAATTAAATAATACCATTAGCATGTGCTTTGGATTCATGCAAGCATAAATTATACAAAACATATTATTATTTACTCAGAGTACTCCACACTATTTTATTCGTACAGACGCGGAATTTTTCTTACTTATATGAATAACAAAATAGCAAAAATCCTTTTAAAATAATATAGCTAGAAACAAATTGAAACAATCCCTAATAAGTAACAAAAGGTATCCATAATTTCCTCCATACGTCGTCACCCTAAGGGCATTTGTCTAACAATATCCTCCCCTAGGGTCGCACATTCGACTCCCGGGTGAAGCAGACTGAGACAATTTGATTTGATCGAGTAAATCGCCATCTGCGAGGGTGGTAGTTAGGGTGTTTAGATAGGGGAGGTTTTTTTAAAGGATTTTTGGTGATTAGGATTGACACTTAATGGTTATTTAGGGATGAATTTAACGATTTATTCCTTTTTTGGTTGTATTTAAGGTTTATATTTTCAGACTTTGATAAGACTTAAAAACTAATTGCAAATAGTTTTTATTTAATATAAATGTAGCGAACAAGCATCCATCCATCTAATGACTGGCTATTGCCGCCTATGGATATCTGTATATTTTTTATAATATGAAATTACCATGCAGTCCATTTGATGGAAAGTGGCTCATGCCACTCATGGACATCTGCAATCAACTTGGCAATCAACTGTGGCAATGTTGGTCACAGATGCGTTGCTACCCCCGAGGACTAAGATGGAATGCCTCGGATGAGTATGTCTCCCTTACCACACCCTTCACACCAAAAATCCAGCAGCGCTTAACACTACTTTTATTTCTTAGAAATAGGTGTAGAATAGTTCCGAAGTTGAACTACGAAAGGTTCTAAGTTTAGTTACAACTTATAGCCTAAGCTATCGGTCAGTGAAAATTCCGCCGAATTAAACCTGCAGTTTCAGAGATTACTACAAATTAAAACATACAGACAGACAGATTGAAAGACATGCAAGATATTTAATAATAGTTATTTTATTATATGTTCCGTATATATTTTCATATGTATTTTTAAAAGGCTGTTATTTTGATATCACAAACAGACACTTCAATTTCATTCATTTTTATAGAATACTCGTACGTATAAGAAGCAGTAGAAATAATGTAACCTTAACCAGAAGTATCTTTGATAGTTTATTTTATTTTAGTAACTTTAATGTAGAAAAATATTAGATCGACAACCCAATAAAGTTGTAACAAGTTTTAGTTATAGCCATCCCAAAACTTTGGTAATCGGATACAAAGGGCAGATTCGTACAAAAGGGATTGGATAAGGGAATTTCTTTAGTCACACGTGTCTATACGGTCCCTGTACTCAGACCCTTCGTACAAAAGATCTTAATCTTTTACTCTAAGATATGGTATGTAATGTGTCTGGAGAATTCTTACTTAAGGTATCGTCCGTCTTTTATCTTTTAGGATTCCGTCCCATAAAATAAAATAGGAATCCTTATAGAATCATGTGGTTCTTCTTTCCGTCTGCTTGTCTGACAAGATTTCTCAGGAACTCTTAAAAAAAAGGACGCTTTTTACACTCATAGCCCCACAGTAGGATTTTCTCCTGCGTCGTGGGTACCATGGACACACAAAGACGATTTCACAAACACCCAGACCCAGAACAGAAATCTAAATTCATTATTCAGAAGTCTGTCTGGCCGGGGATCGTACCCGGAACCCACTGCGCGTCAAACCGGCATGGTGACCGCTCCACCACGCGGATCGTCGATATGTAAATTATTAGATTCATGTGATATGTAAATTTATTTATATCTACAACATTAAGCCCGTCAGTAACATTAAGCCGTAAGTTTGTCAGTCGTCCTTAATACTTAATACTGTTTCATAGCGGAAAGCTTTCGAATTTACGTACAGAATAGACCTCTAGTTTTTTGTTTTTACTGGAAGTTACATCTCTTTTGAAGCGTTAGACATTTTTTAAATATTTTATTACTTAGAAAAATAAAAATTATACTTTATATTTTCTACGTCAAAGAAGTGTAACTTCTACTTATATCGCGCGAACATCCACGCATCCTTAACATTAATGCTTAGTAGATCCTCTTTTTACATATACATGAATCTTTTAGTGTATATTCCTAGCTTCCATCTCAGAGCTATTATGCTCGTAAAGTCTACCAATTCGCATGTGTCCAACAGAGTAGACTATTACCCGCGTACAAAAACAAAATACACTTGGAGGTGAATTTTACATTTAAAAAAAAATAACTTAATTTATATAAAAATGTACAATTATTGTTTCGCCCTCAGAAGCACAAAAGAGGTTTTTGAAGTAAGTTTGGAGAAAATTGATGTTTTGTGAATGTAGTTTTCTTGTATCGCTTAGTAATTTGAGAGAATATAATATCTTTAAACTACATTTTTAATATGTTTAAATTGTGTTACCGTCATTCGGTTTAGATCAGAAGGTGTGTAATTTCTTAAGCTATCCGAAGCGACCCGCGACCCTTGTGGCAAAGGGGTTTACCGGTTTGACGCGCAGTTGGTTCCGGGTTCGATTCCCGGCCAGACAGACATCTGAATGATGAGTTTAGATTTCTGTTCTCAGTCTGGGTGTTTGATGACACCCGCGACACAGGAGAATATCCTAGTGTGGGGGGTATGAGTGTAGAGAGCGTGTTTTTTTTAACAAAAAAAAAGACGCCATAAAAATAAAAATAAAAAACGTTTTTTTTTTTAATACCGCTTTTGCGATTCTGAGGGCACTGTTAGAGGGGATCAAAAATTTTTCAGTTACCTCTTAGAGCATCTCACGTGTATGACGAGAAGGACGATGCCGAGCAACAGACAGAGCGTCCCGACGACCACATAGGCGACGCCCAAGAAGGGATTCTTACCGCCGAGGAGAGACGTCGTTGATATTATGAACGACTTCGTGCCGTCGAAATCGGTTACTGGATAGTCTGGGGAATACGAATTTCATAATATAACTGACTAACTGGGCCCCAAAAAGAAGAAACAGACTTATACATGTTATATATCAAACCCTTACTTAATAAATGGACTATTCAACACTTTTTACACAGACTAGGATAAAACAACCCAAAAATATATTTTCAATTCGAACCAGTAGTTCCTGAGATAAGCGCGTCCAACCAAGCAAACATACAAAAAAAAAAACAATTTTAGTCGTACATAAAGCATGAACTCACTGTAGTTGATCTGCAGCAGGTAGGAGCCCTGCAGTAGGCCGTTGCTGAAGCCCCGCTGCGAGTGGTCCACGCGCCGGTATAACTTACGGAACGTTGGCAGCGCCGCTGTACGCATCCACACGATCAGATCTTCGTTCTGGGAAAGATAATCTTACTTTAAATAATAAAATGCGAAAGTTATGTACGCGTATTTGTTACTTTTCCGCGTAAAAAATAACTAATAGGACTTGGACAATATTATGTACACAGTATATGGCCTAGATTATCACATAGGAGACTTTTTAACATGGTATATGATACAAACGGGCGCAGCCACGGGAAAAAGCTACTATCGTATTAATGTACCGACTTTATAGGTGGAGAGGAGAGAAAGGGACCTTTATAATTCGGTATTCACCCATACAAATGTCTAGGAATATTGCCGGCTCACTTATATATGAGGTGACCATCTTAGTCCTCGGAAGTAACAACCCATCTGTGATGACTTTAGATAGAACCCCTATTCTATATAATGTTGCTCACAGATGTCCATCACGGCAGTGAGCACTTACCATCAAGTGGACTGCATGCTCGCTTTATTACTTTATATGGAGGGAAGATCAGAAAGGGGGAACATTATTTTGGTAATAATTTATGATAATGTCCGGACCATTTATTAAAAAGTGGTTTATTTATTTATTAAAAAACCTTTGAAGTTCGACTCTGAAGACACCACTGCTACAAGTATTTCTGCCCAATAACAGCAATGCCATGGGCTGATTTTCCCATATAATATACTCACATATAGGTGTCGAACTTAACAATCGAAAATTGTTACAAAAATCTTAGTAATTCCAGTATGTAAATACCTGGAAGCCATTATTATCCGTATTGTTCATGTCTAGCATCCACACGGACACCCTCCAATTGACCGGCATAGTGAAGTTCGCAAACGCTGCAAATATTATAAACAAATTACTATTGACACCTTATCTTACTTTTAATATTATAAAGGCGCAAGTTTATAAGGATGTATGTGTGTTTGTCACTCTGTCTTGTAAAAACTACTGATCCTTTTAAGCTGAAATTAAACACAAATAGTTTGTAATAAAATAAAAAATATAAATAAAATTAATTTATTTCAGGAAACTAAAGAACCGTATGTCGTTAGCAACAGATTACTTAGAAGCTATGTTAGTATTATCATTCATTAATTAAATTCATATTAAATTAATTAATCATCATGTCATTGTGATCAATTATTATCATTAGAATTAAAAAATATAATTTATGCTTTGGATTAATACATAGGACCTGAATTAACACATACCATACTTATTACCGTGGTAAACGTGACCAAGACATAAATAAAGGTGCATATCCGGCTCACTTATACATATATGAGGCAACCATCTCAGATCTCGGGAGTAGCGTCGCACCTGTGATCGACTTAAGATAAAAGCCATGTTCTATATGAAGTTTCTTGCAGATGTCCAAGGACGGTAGTAACCACTTACCAGCAGGTGGGTACCATGCTCGTTTGCTACTTCAGTCTAATAAAAATCCATATTTAAAAAGTTCTAGCTGTGTTTAATATATTTTGTCCCAATTCAGTGTAAGAAGTGAAACAATAATGACATATTTACTGTAAAAAGAATATTTCTTTGATATATTTTACACAAAACTTACCAGTCTTAAGATCTCCGGGAGGATTACGGAATTTGATCTCCTTATCGGACGTCCAAGCGATTCCCGTTCTCAACACTGGCACATCCGTGTTAAGATCATCGGAGAAGACTGTCAGAGTGTCTGTAAAAAGATTTAAAGATTTTTGTTAAACTAAAACACATTAACTTAGTTACCAGATGGTAAAACCATTGTAGTTCCAGTTCCACGACCCGTGTGGCGGAGCGGTCGCTATACCGGTCTGACGCGCAGTGGCTTCCGGGTTCGATTCCCGGCCAGACAGACATTTGAATGATGAATTTAGATTTCTGT
>DWLI01003399.1:0-11886 GCA_018249915.1 Cecropterus dorantes dorantes
GACGTCACCGTATTCTGAAACACGCTATCGGAGTTTTCTCAACACCCTGCATATATACAAGTTCCGAACAGAGACTGCCAGAGCACGGCCGCTCCCCAGGCATGATCACCTAGCCTGGCGGGAGATCTCCCTTTGCCAAAGCAAACAAGCGCAAAATCCACCTGATGCTAACATCCTTCTACTGAACAGTTAAACTGCTTCACGCCAGTAATAGGTGTAGGTGTGCAGTTTGGCTAATTGAAAAGTACCAGTAAAGCCATACCAACATCAAATTTACCCGACTGTGGCAAAAGAACTACATAATGCATTTTAATTTAAATACTCAAGCAGTGGCGTTTTATTATCATGTTTCGGCAAAACTCTTATTTTACTTCTTTTTTCCTAAAAAGGCAAAATATACAATAAAAAGCCTACAATAAGTAAAACACTGCTTTATTTATATAATGTAGCTCCCCCGAAATAAGTTTTTACGATATTGCCCGTATAAAATGAAAAAGTTCAACAAAAATAATCCAATGGAAAAGTTATAAAATATAAAAAACTTTAGCGAAAAGTTTGTATTTTTCCAACGACATTTGAAGAGTACTCGTAATATCAATTTTCAAGATATTACAACTTAATAAAATTGTGGTATTATTGGAATGTGATTTAACAAAATAAGGGATGGAACTTCACAATTTTTTTTCTGTGTAGGTGGTATCTCGAATTTCTTTTTGTTCAATACAAAAGAACCGTATATATCTATGAAGTGTATTTATATGAAGGTCCTCGCGAAATGAGTGTTATATCGTAAATCTATTTGAAGAAACGAATCAGTATTGAAATTGTATTTCTAAAATATTTACGTTTCGTTAGGTTCAGAGGGTCGGAAGGTAATGTTATGTAATGTTATATAGTCTATATACATTTTGAGAAAGAGATATGGTTGAGGGTTTAGGGTTTGATTCTGGAAGCACCACCGCCTCACCTATTTCTCTAATGACAGCAGTGTTATGCATTGCTGTATTTTGATCTGAAGGGTTGGTAAGGAAGATATATTTATCCAAGGCGTTCCAACTTAGTCCTCAGGGGTTATAATGTATCTGTGCTAACATCAAATAAGACTCTAATGTTTTATCTGCAGTTGATTAAAAATATTAATGTGGCAGTGTCCACTTAGGATCAGATGGATTGCATGCTCGTTTGCTACTTCTAATATGCAAATTTTATGAAGATTTGCTGAAATCCGCTAAACACTGTCGCTTGCAACGTTCGAATGTTTCCTGGCACTTGGTTTGAAATGAAATGAAATATCTTTATTTTGCAAAGGCCTACGGGAGCACTTACAAATAGTCAGTTACAATATTTTTTCTTACACTACCATCGGATCGGAACATGACCTCAACTGATCCGGCAAGAGACTCAGCGGGTTTGTCCTTTTTTTTTTTATTACTTTGAGGCTTTTTTTAATAAAGCGTGTAGTGCTTATACTAGGTTCTGCGATATTCAACTTGCGATCTTCGATCTGCGACTTTGGGAAGAACAGTGACATATGTGGTCGCATACCGTCGTAAAGACTAGACGGTGCGGAGGGCCCAACAGCTCACCTAGATGGTGCCAAACGGAGAGGACTCCGGTTGTGTTTCTTTTGATATTCCAGAATATTTTTCACAGCGAAGACGGCCATCGAAGAGTTTTAGTATGGTAAAAATCCCACATAATCTAGCGTCGTTCCGCATAATCGTTTCTTCCTTCGAGAACAAAAAAAGCTACTGCGATAAATGTCAGATGAAGATGAGTATATTTATATTTCTTCAAATCAAATATTTGATTGGTTAAATGGATTGTATTAATAATAAACGACATCTAATCGACTCGGGATGGTGCGTGAGCTTTAGTTTAAATTAACTTTTAAATGACTTCATTTTTTACTCATAGAGCAATGTATTTTCAGAAATGTCAAGGACAATATATGAGTTTCTAATTACTCAATATTGTCTTTAAAAGGACGCAAACTAGCAAGCAGTCCATTCGATGGCTAGTGGTCACTGCCGTCTACGTGCATCTGTAATCAACCACAAATAAGACAAGAGTCTCCAGTTGCGTTGCTACCGTTGAGAACTCAGTTGCAACGCCTCGGATAAGTATGTTTCCCTTACCACCCGCTTCAAACCCATTTACAGTAGCATGGGCTTAGCCAGGTACGGACAGCAGCAGCAGCAGAACAATCAAGTGAAAAAAAAAATCACATCTGTAAGCATTGTTACAAAAACCGATAAGCGACACGAGAACGAACTAACTTAAAAAACTTAAAACTAACTTAAAAAAACTTAAAAGCTAAAAATACAAGCAGAATATGAAGCTCTTCTTCTATTTTGCAATGTGGATGACCTTTGTATGTTAAGTAAGCACCAGAAGAATGACATTAGTGTTTAAATACGATTTGCACCCTGAAAACATTCGTGATCTGCCCCTCCCTGTAGAGAAACCTGGCTACGCCTTTGTACGGCAGCACTCTAGACTAAAGTTATGTATAAATGTGTTTGACGGTGGTGAATCTGAAATCAAATCAGTCTGGGCGTGTCAAGGATGTAGAACCCTTCTGGTTTTTATGATGTAGAAGTAACCAACGAACATGCAGCTTGTCTGATGGCATGTTGCAACTGACCATCAAGGACGTCTGTTATGAATCCCAGATAAGATCATAGTAATAACTGGGGTTGATCACAAATGTATTGCTACCCCCTGAGGACTAGGTTGGAACGCCTCGACTAAGTATACCCTTATACCCTTCAGGCCAGATCACAGCAATGCTTAACACTGCTGTTTTTAGGCAGAAATAGGTGTGGTGGTTCCGGAGTTCACAACGGGTTCTACCACCTTCAAATTACTTTTATTTTTTGTGAACAGAGCCGTTGGCATTTCTCGGGGTATATCACTCTATGGTACCTACAATCGTCTATCAACGCTTTGATTTACAATTCGATAATAAAGCTACTTATTTATGAGTTAATATCGATGTTGCATGTCTCGATGTTTAACACGATTGAACTTTTTATATGATTAACAGGAATGTTTGTTCTATTGACCAATTATTAATGAATTCGAATTTGTTAGTGACAGATTAATCGGCAAAGCCTTAAATAATTTGAAATGAAGGTTTAGCTTTCATCATTATCTCTCGGTAGGTTACAAAAAATTAATAGTTTTTAAGGGATGAAATAATAAAATAAAAAGTAATAAGAAAAATCCAGCAAAATATTTATTCAATTTAAAGACTACCTTATAATAACGGACGAATGGGAACGTAAACTGTAAAAAATGTAATGTTTGTTATTTCATACCATCGTTGCTATCACTTCACTAACTTCTTTATAAATTTTCAAAACAAGAATTATAATTTTAAACATTTTATTCAACTAAAAATATATCAAATAACTCATTTATTGAAAAATACCTAATTTTCTATACTTACATAATAATACGTGAGTATTTGTATTTTTGGTACTTAAGAATAAGTAAATTAAGAAATAAATAAAAGCTATAATAAAAAAACGCAGACTCATTTTACTTAATTACGTACTTTTAAATTTCGAATTACAAGCGTTCGAATTTTAAACAGTTTCGTTGGTACTAAATAAATATTATAAATCATAATAACATTACAACAAAAACAAAAGAGACAACGTACTTTAAATTTCGAATAACAAACGTTCGAATTTTGAACAGTAGGTAGCGTTCTACAGGTGCGCTGCGCTAACTCAACCGGTACGTCACGTTAACGTCACGTTACGCCGGCAGTCGACCCGCGGGTTTCATGCTGTGAGGATGTACGCGGTTGTCCACGGAGCGCGTAAACGCACCTAACAATATGAGTTTCGTAAATTCGAACGCAGTAAGTGAGGTGAAGTGATGAAAATACCAGTTTAGTGCAGTTTTTTTTTTATTTGGACTAAATTTAAACGTGGAAAAACTCGTGCAAAATTTATGTATGATTAAATGAAGTGCTTGTATATATGAATATACACAGTTTTGTGAAAAACTATTTTGGACACGCTGAAAATTTTGGAAATTACTGGAAACGACGCACTGGCAACTTCCGGCATAGAAATGTATGTAAATGTATTTATGTAGCTAATTTTATTATATTTAGCTTATCGTTAATAAGGTCTTAATTATTAATTTATTTATACACTTAATTAAAATTATGATAAATTTAATTCCTTATTACAAATGAAAATATGAAAATTATAAGAACAAACGATTTTACAGTTTATTCCCAAAATAATACAGATAACACTAAAAAAGTCATTTAGATAAGAAAAGTAAACACTTATCATTTAGGTCTTAAAACTTAGGTACTTCCTTCGATTATTTCTTAAGGACCTACCTACCAATTCTTACAATACGTACGCACATCTATTAAACTTTCCATAGATATTTTAATTTATTCTGACAGTTTGTAGGTAGTACAGCACACATTCCATAGATATTTTTAAAATGAGCAAACACAATTGTTTGTTAATCAAACAAATTTAATGGAAATCAAACAAAGTAATTATTTGTTTTTTTGTTACATCCGTTAGAAGAGCAATTAGGAACGGTATGTTAATAACAATAAAATTAAATTTAAAGGATTATAAGAAAATATCGTAGAAGGAATTTTATATTCCTACCTTAGTCTTCCTTAGTCTTTCTATTTCATAATTCGACAAAGAGGTGATGATGTGCTTATGCCCTTATCCATCACAGATAATATAATAGTAGACGCATCGGTATTAAAAAAAAATGCTATCCTTTTTAAACTCTTCCATTCATATCTAGGATTCCCTTTATCCAGGATCTCGTGCACACAATGATGATTGTGATACATACTTAGGTCTAGAACATAGCCTAATTCATTATTTAAACGTTTATCTACTCGGGGAACGCTCCTGTAACTGATGTTGTTTGGTCCAATATAAATTTGTTTGGGAAGGTTAGGACGTCCTCCTCAGATCTCTATAACGAAGAAGACCCATGTGTCGTCTTAATGACTCGAGGAGGACGCGGTGATTCCATTTACCTCTCAAAGCAGAGGCAAAGTGTGAAAGAAGTTCCTAGGTCCAAATAAATCTTTTGAAGGTTTCCCCTTAAAAAAGGTCCAAATAAAAATCCCCTTAGGGTGTATTCCGCTAGGACTTGCCGGCAAAAGGTGTCCGGAGCGCTACCGTAAGGTTTTTACTGTTCTGCTACCTGCAAAAATACTTTATCGGTTTCGAGGGTGGTCTTCATGACGAATTACGTTGAAAAATATTATAAAAGTACAAAAATATAAACGTACTAGTTAGTAGCGAATCAATGCCTCTTCAAACTCATTAAGGCCTTCCAGAAGGGTGTAGGGCTGTTATACAATAAGAGAAGGAAAAAATCTAAGGAATCCTGCACACCTGATAGATCTCTAAAAAAATTCTCAAAGGTGGATGAAGTGTACCAATTCGCAATTAGCCAGCGTATGATTGAATGACGTAAACTATGGCTTAGCTAAGGAGACCCGTGCCCAGCAGTGGGACAATAATTGTTGTCGACGGTACCATAAGTACGGAAGAGACCGATGACTTAATCTGCCCTCTACAGCGAAGCCTCTAGCTTAACTTTGTATATTTGTTTGTATAAGATGTAACTAACAATAATCTGACTATCTAGCCAAGTTACGTTTTGGGGCTTTGTATGTGACGGACTATGGCCAATCCTTTGTCCTTCTAAAAGCCTCACATCCGTCATAGAACAATACCTAATACTCATGGTTCACGTACCTCAAAGAAAACACTACTTAAGCTAGGATATTTATGGGTTAATTATATTATGGACATCAACTCATAGACATAGACATTATAGAAATCAACTTGGACGTCAACTTTATATAGAACAGGGGTTTATGTGAAGCCCATCACATTCGTTTCTAAGGCGTTCCAGGGCGATGGTCGCCTCATATGAAAGTGAGGTCAACCACATATTTAGACACGAAATATCTACATTCGAAATTTTATCGATTCGGGAAATGAACTTTGTTCTATCATTCTATATTGTAAGTCCCTAAACCATATCATCTTGTTTAGTTGCGACAAATCGTAAAATAGTAAACGAGCATGCAGTCCACCTGATGGTAAGTGGTTACAGCAGCTCATGGACGTGTCTAAGCAACTTCAGAATAGTAGTTTTATTGGAATTCCATCACAGATGCGTTGCTACTCCTGAGAACTAAGATGCTCGCCTCATATATAAGTGAGTCGGCAAGAACTGCTTGCTGTGGTACCGGGAGTCGAACTGCACTGGTTCTATCACCTGGTGACATATAGATATATCCGCATTTATATTTAAGCATGTTTAGATATTTTTGTCAGGAGCATTCATCCCAGTTATTATAGTCTGAAGACTTCGATATGCAATGCATTTTCATTGAAATTTATACGGGAAGCAAATTTCCACTTCATTTATTTAGGGTTAATTTCAGATGGGTAATGCTCTGTTAGGTTGGATGGTCAGTAAATAAAGTATGTAGGAAGGTCAACAGACGACCTATACTATCTCTATATACAGGGCGTGTATATTTTGGTGTTTACATATACATGTAGTGTACAAATATTTTAAACGTGGTAAAGCTCTTTGGGGTTGTTCAACTCTGGAAACATCGCCGCACCTATTTCTGCATAAAAACAGCAGTGTTATGCGTTGCTGTGTTCTGGTCTGAAAGGTGTGGTACGGGAGATATATGTTCTTACTTGAAGCGTTCCATTTAATAATATTAACTTAAAATAAAAAAAAACAACAACAATAATGAAACTCTTTTTGTTACTTGTCCTGCAATTTTTGCTGCTTTGTCCCCGCCTGCGTAACGCTCCATAAACATTACCCTCCTTCTGACGCAGTTGGGTAAAAACAATAGTACTGGTCTAGTATGCAGTTAACACGACTCAATATTGTCTTGCGAGGCATTGTTATGGCTAGCATCGGGGTCCTTCATATCACTAATAGATATCCGATAGATACCAATATATACCTATAGTAAATTTCAAATCAGTCGGTCAAGTACCTCAAAAGTGTAGTTGCAAGATTTGATCTAAAAATATCAACAAAGGTTACCAAAAAATTGTAATTGAATAAATTATTATTAAAACAAAAAACCCGTCTGCTTAATTAACTGATAAGCGAAAAACAAATACTACAGTAATGAAATAAATCTAAATATTCATATTATAAGCTGCACGTGGTGACAAACGTGTTAATGTGACCTTAGAATTTTGTCTGATTTTTGATTGAATACGATGAATCTATATTAATAATAAAGCTAAATCTATACTAATACTAATAATAAAGCACTAGAGTTTGTTTGGTTGAACGGGTTAGTCCATTCATTGAGGAAGGCTATAGGCTATATAACGCTATGTTTGTTTTTTTTTTATTTAGTAGCGGGTGAAACCGCATAGCGCACCTAGTATAATATATGGTTTTGATGCCTGTAGAAGAGTGTTTCCCTAACTCTATTTTGCCGTGGCCCAGTTCTGATTTTGTCGGACCAAAGAGGTTTTGTGTGACCAAATTTTAAAAGTGTTAGGTAAATAGATTGCATTGCCCACAAAATATAAACAGTGATCATGTAAAAAAGGCTAAGAGCTAGTCGGATTTGAACACGAGGGATGTCGTGTAATTAAAAAAAAAACTTTTAATAATCAATAATCGATCTTTAATAATCGATAAATAAAAAATCGAAGTCTCTTTAAGTATGTTATTATGGTTAACTGTAGGTATACAATAAATAATACGAAAATATTATACCGAGTCGTAGCCCGGTATATTATTTTCGTAGCTCAGTACTGGGTCGTGAACCATCATTTGAGAAACGCTGACGTAAAATCATAACATTTGACGACCCGAGTGGCGGAGCAGTCACCATACAGGTCTGGCGTGGAGTGGGTACCGGGTTCGATTCCCGGCCAGACAGACATCTGAATGATGAATTTAGATTTTCATTCTGGGTATCTGTGTATTCGTTTTTGTCTGTTTTTGACACCCGCGACACAGAAGACAATCCTAGTGCGGGGCTATGAGTGTAGAAAGCGTGTTTAACTAGTCACATTTAAGTACTATACCAATGTGATTCTTCTCAAAATTTACGGGTAATTCAGTCTGAAATGTGCATTGCGGTGGATATGTGTTGAGGTGTGAACATGTGAATACATAGTTCACACACCAATATTCTTCTGCATTGCGTACGTATTTTGAGTGTAAAAACGTTCAAAAAGTCTTTAAATTCTTTGATTTTTTGAATATCGTACTAGAGCGTACTGTAGTTCCACTGTAGCAGTTATGCCACCATATTTTTTTACTGTAAACAGCAATATTTTTGTTATTGTCTGTGTCATTTATCGCCGCTACACCTATTTTTAGCGTGAAGCAGTCCAAACTAGCAATTACAACTAAATGATAACAGTGTGGGCTAGGACAGTCATTTGAAACAGACAGAGGTCCGTGCATCGAGACGCATACAGATCAAATGCGTAATGAGCGAGTTCTCAGATCCTTTTTATAGGAAAGCAGGTAGATGGGGCCATCATTCGATATCGTCCGACGCACGTGCGTACTTGACGTCATCTATTGTTAATGATTAGACAGCTGTCGCCATATTTATGAGGGACCATCTTAGTCCTCGGGAGTTGCAACGCCTCAGTGATTGACTTCAGATAGTACCCTGTTCTGTATGAAGTGGCTCTCAGTTGTACATGGCAATGGCCACTTAACATCAGGTGGAATCCATGCTTGTTTGCTACTTCAATCTTATAAAGACATGCGAATGAGTTGTCCATACTTACGTGGGCGTTCCAATCAGTCTTCAGGTGCAGTAACACATCTTATCTAATCTATATATGTATAATCTATCTATCTTAATAGCCTTCCTGTCGTAAGGATACACAACTTACCTAAGTACAAGTATATCTGTAGATATATATAAATATCAATCACTATTTTCCTTAGTAACGGAATCACACATGAATGATGGACCGATTTCGTTAATTCGAACATTCTTCTGTTTATTATTGTCAGAAGGTTCTTATAAAACATAGTTAATACAGCACAAAGTCGCTTAGGTCAGCTAGTAACATAAATACACAAGCAACCTTTAATATCATTAAGGGCTAATTATATCAAAGCCTAATTATGGTTAAGGGATAAAATACCAAACGAGCGTTAATTATAATTCTAGTTAAGCTATGTTACAGGGTTATATTTAACTAGCGGTGCCCCGCGGTTACACCTGCTACTACTTAAAAAAAATATAACAAACAAACATAGCGTGATGCTATATAGCCTGTAGCCTTCTTCGATAAATTTAGTACTCACGAAAATATTTTTTCCATTCGAACCAGTAGTTCCTGAGATTAGTCCGTTCAAACAAACTCTACTGCTTGATAATATTAGTATAGATTCTCGTTTAGTATTTTTTCTATAAAAATGAGATAGCTATCGAGCACGCAGGTCACTTGATGGTGGGTGATGTGGAAAGAGTTTCCTTGCATAGATCCTGAGGACCCTATGACATGGGACTCTTTAAGATGGTACAAGTATGGTAGAGCTTTCCTTCAAAGATGCATTGGCGATAGAACAGTTTTGAAGCCGTTTACAGATCCGTTGTTACTTCTAAGGCTTTATATGATCCTTTGATATGTAAATCTATTAGGTATATACCTATAGAGGGTTGGCTTCTAAAACAACCTATGGTCTTGCTTGCTTTGATCGTGGAATAACTTTTGGCATCACCAACCTTGCATACGTTTGCTACTTCAATTTTATATAATAATCCGAAGCAAATTTATGAAATTTATAACTTATCAAGGTCTTCCTGATTATTAGCTTTCGACGATAAAAGACACCATAAATCAAGCGTGCCTTTAAAAACACATTTATTAAGATAAATCGTCATCTAACATAGTAACGAAATGAAAAATGTGATTTAGCTGACAACCAAGGGCGGACATTTTGCCAATTTACGCAGTTTCCTGTCGTCGCACCGAAATAGATGTAATGTCATTGTTTATTTCGATGGTTGAATAATGTGCTGGTGCTTTAAGGTACTGGTACAAGTATTATTTTTGCCGCAGCGGCAAAGCTATAGTGTAACCTTTTATTTGTTTAACGACTCTTCCTTTTTCGAATACTTTTTTGTTACCAACGGGAATTTTCAAAAGGTCACTATGGTAGCGACGTCGGCTTATACGGGAATTTTGCCGCACAAAAACGTCCGATGATGTCCGTTCTCGGCGCCCTGAGTTCGGAATTTTCGTAAGACGGAGTTTTGTGGGCGCGTTATCCAATCAAGCTCGACCCAGGTAAGCGGCTGGGACCACCGCACTGTCTGATCTTTACGAGGGTACGCCACATATCGCCTTACATATTCCCGGAGTCGCTTGACTGGACGGTTAGAACTCCCACTCTTGCCACCCATAAGCCCAGAGGACCCCGTTTAGTCGCCTCTTATCACAGAAAGGAAATACCGTTGTTCTACTCTGGTCCCGAGACTACAAGTACATTTTTTGGTACGTCATGAACGTAGCTGATGCTTTGGAGTACTAGTATGATTGGATTTGCATAAAAGCGACACTAAAATTCAATACATTACATTTGAGTATTCTAAAATCTGCATAAATAGGCAAATAGTACCTTTTTTGCATGTCAATCTCAAATCGAGCAAAAAAGCGGCACGGCCGTTCCCATTCTTTTTATCGAAGCAATTTAGGTCCTTTTCGATCCCCTATAACTTCGTTGATAAACCAAGAAGGCTGAATGAAGAAGCAGGCATTGTGTCAATACCATATATTTATTTAAAACTTAAAAGATTTCAATATTGATATGATAATAACTTAGGACAAATGGTCCCTTAAGTAGAGACTAAATAAATTAACCGACTTGGTGTGACATGAATCTCACAACTTTTTATGGTATTGGTACTATATTATATGGTATAGGTATTTATTTTATATAGTATTTGTTTTTGATGGTATAAATGTTCCTTTTTATTGTTTGATAGCGACCTATCGAGAAGCTTTTGTTGTCAATATAACTTTTATTTGAAAATTTGTTATTGTGATCGAATTTCGACATCTAGGCGTGCTTATTGTAGTCGCACCTTTGTTTTCCTAGATGGTGTTCGAGGTTATTGGAATTAATGCCGCAAAACAGAAATTCTACGCTCGCATTTCATATCAAGTTCTTCCATGTTGTAAAATTGAAAAACAAAGATCACTGAACATATAACTAGGGAAGATTAGTTCTTATTTATTTCTGTATAATATTTAAATTATATACGATTAGTTTATATCCTTGCATACCTATCTATGTATGTATATGCAATTGTATACCTATTTGTAGGTGTTAAAACCTGTTTAGTTCGACCGGGAACGTACCACCGCCACACCTATTTCTAGCGTGAAGCAGTTCTTGCGTTTTGCTGGCAGGGTGTGGTTCACGGTTCGCTTATGGAACGGTTTCATAATATAGAAAAAGCATACCATCATGCAGTCCACCTGTTGGTAATTGGCCTTTTCCGCCTATGGACATCAGTAATCAACCCAAGATAAGATCAGTTTTACTTGAGGTTAGGCACTGATACGTTGCGACCGCTGAAACTACCACATTCTTTAGACTAGAACACAGCAATGTATAACGCTGTCGTTCAACGAGCTGCGTGGCGGAGCGGTCACATCACGATCTGACGCGCAGTGGGTTCCGGGTTCGTTTCCCGGCCAGACAGTCATCTGAATGATGAATATAAATTTCTGTTCTGGATGTTTGTGTATGCGTCTTTGTGTGCCAATGGCACCCGCGACACAGGAGAAAATCCTAGTGCGGGGCTATGAGTGTAGAAATCGTGTT
>DWLI01003400.1:0-11884 GCA_018249915.1 Cecropterus dorantes dorantes
AAGGTATCTTCTGCCTGTCGTAAGAGACGACGAAACGGGAGCTCCCGGGGTTACGGGCGACAACAGTGGGAGATCGAATCGTCCAACCAGGCAGCCCCGGGAAGGACGGCGGTATGTGTGGTATACGCATACCGTTGTAAAAACCAGACGGTACGGTAGGCTCAGCCGTTTACCTGGGTGGAGCCTAATGAGGCAACGCACTCAGAGGACTCCGGTTGCGTTCCTTTGGAGATCCAGGACTGTTCTTCGCAGTGCCGAGGTCAGCCACCTTCAGTGCGGTAAAAATCTCACATAATCAGCCGTCGCTTCCAACGCCACGGGTACTTTGCAGGTTTTCCCCTTCCCCAAAAAAAGGTATACTTACTCGTCTCATTCAGATTAAGCTCTTCACTATAGCCAATGAGTTGCGGGTCATTTTTAAGGTATAAAAAAATTGCGCGTAGTGCATAGATAAATTTGCACCTTATGCCCCAAATTATTTATTTCTTTTTTTGATGTCGGTGCAATTTATTGACACAAGACCCTTGTTTTGTGATTCGTCGTTATAAATAAGTTTTGTTTGTTTTTGCTAATGTTTAATGTAATTTTTATTTCGAATGGAATTTGGTGTATATTTAAAATAGTGGTTTTACGGGGAAACATTTCAAATAGTTGGCAGCATTGTCTGACATCAGACTGTCAATGTTATCGACTGTCTGATTCAGACAGTCGATAACATTGACAGTCACACTTAACACTAACATTGACACTTAAATGTTAAGATCTTAATTAAGATCAAATGAAAATCAGTTTTAACAAGATAATTTTTAATTTTATATTTATACTTATGGTCACTAAGTAATTATCTATTTGTAGTTGTTGATGTTGACAGTTTCTTTTAAAACATTTCTTTATTTTTACTTTACCCGACGTGATTTGATCAGAATAAATGACCGCAATTAGTGAAACTATAGTTTTATGCGATGGATATTCAGAGATGACTTCGGAAAATGAAATGTCAGCAAATTGCTCATGTACCCTTGTAACTGGCCTTCACAACATTATCGTGGATACCATGACTCCATGGGACACTGAGTTAATAATAAATGGTAGTTTTGCTTATAACATAGTACTAGACCAAGGCTGCCTAACCCCAGACCCGCGGGCCACAATGCGGTCCGCCGACGCATTTGAATTGGCCCGCTAAGGGTAGCTCGTTGGTAGCTGCCAATAGCATGAGAGGTTGATTCCAGCCCATCCAAGATCGCGTGGCCTGCAGACGATCTTGGATGCAAAATTTGTTCCCACTTACATTAACGGTTGGGCAGCCTTCTACTTGACTATATCACCATTAGTAATAAATATATAAAAATGAGATGATGTGCGTCTACTTGTTACTCAATTATGCAAGAACCACTTTTCCGTTTTACATTAAATTCTGCATGGATGTAGCTTATTTACCAGGTCAACTTATTGGTTACTTTTTACGATTTCGCAATTTTTGATTTATTTTGCACTATTTAAAGATGGCAATGGCAAAAAGATTTGTAAACTATTTTATAAAATATGAATATCATTTGAGTATGCAGAACATCTGAGGGAAACTACTCTGCTGCACGTGGGCATGTGTAAACAACCCCAGATGAGATTCTTACCTAAAGTCGTCATGGAAATATCGCAACCTTTGAGGTCTAAGTTAGAAAATCTTAACGTTATAAGCCGAAATAAGTGTGTCTATGATGCCCACATTAATAGAACCACAAAGGCTTCTATCTTTTTGATTTTATAAATAACATTGATTATATTAAATTAATTTAATTGTTATTTAGGGTTGAAGAAACACAATATTTCACCTGATGACATTCAATATGTTGTTTCTACTCATGGACATTCTGATCACATTGGCAACAATAATCTCTTCTTGAAGGCAAAGCATATTGTTGGATATAGCATTTCTTACAAGGACAAGTATTTTATACATCCATTTGATAAAGGTACAGTATACCATACATTATGACCATGTGCATAGCTAAAGTTTACTGTTAAGGGGCAGTCCAACAGCAGTAGTTTATGAAAAAAACGGTTGGCTATTGTTTGCCATCTTTTTTGTGGCATTCTGCTAGTAAATTTTTTCTCAACTTATGCCTAAGTGGTGGAGAAGGTCTGAAATTAATAGATGCAGAAATTGATTATCAGACGAAATGGTTTTGTTAGGGGTTATGAGGACCCCCAGGGGTTCCAGACCTTTTAACCTCCACTTCCTTATATAAGTTTACATGTTATATATTATGACATAACTCATATGTTCTCCTGTTTCTTTTGAGAACTATTCTTTGCTTTCAGGTGAGGAATATATTATAAATGATGGGGTGAAAGTGATACCAACACCAGGGCACACACTAGAACATGTATCTGTACTAGTCACAACTAAAGAAGGAACTGTAGCTATTACTGGTATGTTGTAATTTTGAGAAATTTAAAGAATTTTTCCTGACCTTTGCCATTGAATAAGTGACCATCCATAAATTACCCCCCTGACCCCTCCCCTGTCCTTGTCACAGCTGGTCACATTTGTAAGACCCCCTTTCTAGTGTGATGTCACATTTTGAAATTTTACGCATAGGAATCATTAAATTAAAGCAGCAATTCTCAAATTATGAATGAGATTTTAATACAAACAAATATTTGAAATGTGACGTCACGAAATTTAGAATCCATCCCCTTTCCCTTGTCACACTTCATTTTCCCGCCTCCTTATCGTCCGACGTAATTTATGAATGACCACTAATCTTATATTTGGAAAGCTAAAATTTTTATTATTTATAATTTAGTCTCCTATAAATTTTAGGTGATTTATTTGAGAAATATGAAGATATAGAAAATCCTGATTTATGGAAAGATGCAGGTAGTGAGGACCCCATACAACAAACGAAAAAGAGATCAAGAGTAGCATGCTTAGCGGATTGGATCATACCAGGGCATGGGCCAAGATTCAAAGTTAATGATCAAATTAGAGATGCTCTGAAAAAACAAGAATCAGAATTATCATAGTGTAATGAACATATTGTATACCCTTAGTATAAAATTTAAAATAACCTGGTATCTTAAAAATAAATATTATTGCAATTAAATCCTATTTTGTATGTCATAACTATTGTATATTGTTTATATTAATAAATGAATATTATGACAATAAAAATAATGGCATTATTAAAAACATGTCTTTTTAATATTTCTTTTTCACATTATATAGTGAACAATAATTTAGTATTTATTTCCATATTTTCAGTTCTGTTGTATGTAGAATAATGATACATGTTTTCATCAAAACCAGTGTATGAAATAAAAGGCTTTCATTGCATTAAATTTTATTACACATAGTACATGTAAAAGGATTTGTTTTACAAAAAATTCGGTGACAAAATAAGTTTTATATATTATAATTTATTCAAAGTATAATAACAATGTTATATTGAACAACACAGTTGTTGGAGGTGAATATGAATGGGAAAAATACTTTAAAGAGGTTAAAAATTCTTCACTGAAAGCAAAATAGATTAAAAAGTAGATTACCATGGTTTTGCAAACCTTTATGGCAAATATAAAACAAAAAAAAATACTGCTCTAGCAATCTTCATTTGCAAATAGTACCAAGACTCTAATACAATATTTTGCAATAAAAGAAAATAGGCCCTCTTTTGTTGAAGTGTTTACTATTCTGCTTTTTGAAGTATAAAATTCAAAACTAAGATAAGAGACTAGAGATTAATAAGTGAATGATAAACCATTTGTACTATTATTCTGATACATGTTACCTAGTAATCTGATAATTATCTATCGGTTAATCTTCCTCATGCAAATTAGAAATATACACATAAAATAACTGCATTGTCTATGTTATTTAGTTAATGTATGACATATTTACATCGAATCATTTAATGCACTAGAATAAATCATGTATCACAAAAATATAAAATAAGGTGATTTCTTTATTTGGGTACAATACAACGACAAATCTTAAAGATATTAAAAAAGGAAGTGCCAACTTGGGTTTTGCATTATAGTGCATCATCAATGCTTAGTAGATTCATATGAAAAGACAATAATTGAATATTGCTCCATATAAAAGATCTTTACTCCTATTAGAATATACCATTGAATACTTTTTACACACATAGCCGCCAGGGCTACGATCCTTTACCGCTAGTACTATATGACACACACACACAAACATCCAAGCTTAGAATAAAAGTGTGAATTCATGGATGCCTTTCTAATTGTCGAACTTGAAATCCTTTGTGTGTCAGATAGATAACAGTAATATAATAGTTAATTTTGTTATAGCGCCCTTTCATACTAGTAGGTAGCAAACTAAATATACAACCATATTAGAGATTTATATTTGAGACATGGGATACCAATATTTCGACTAAAATATTCAAAAGACGTCAAGAATACAACAATAGGCTTTAATTTTGTCAATGAATACTCCATTTACAATATTAAAGTATATATCAAGTAAGAAGAGACATATATTATTAATTTCGATATTTTACGTGAGAGTCACAATGACATGTCTCAAAAACCGTAAATACAAATAGTGCAATGTGCACTAGTAATAATTTAATTCAAGCTAAGCTAGTTCTTAACTAGCGACCACCAAAGCACGCAGGCAAGGCAACCCACAACCACATCCACTCCACATTCAGGGTTGCCAACTTAACCCACATAAGGGACTGTCGCATATGGCATCTTCTAATACTATGTGGTTGTCTAAAACTACGCTAGTCATGGTACAATGATAATGAAATTCAGAACAATAAAAACTTGTGTTATATTATCTAATCATACATATTTTAGTATTTGTATCATATTAAACTAATATACTATGCAGTTGGCAACCCTGCATACGTTATATTCGACATACGACGAGGCCGAAGCGCTTGGTATTAGATGCCATATCCACAAAACAGATATCAAATCATCAATGCATCTAGAAACAATATAGAAACAAATTGCATCCAGCTATTGCCAACAAGCAAACTTAAGTTTATAAACTGAGCAAGGAGCACATAATACTCTTTTACATCTAATTAAATGAAAATAATGGAAAGCAAATTTCTTAATATCTGTCTTGTGGATCTAACCAATGGCTCTACAGATCAGTTTTGACTATTACAAAACCAAGTTACAACATCTCTAGAGACATATAGCATTCAGACTTACCTGGCGCCTTCACTACACTCTTTCAAGATCTGTTACACTGATCTTAAAAGTTCGCGAAGCTTTTGAAACCTCGACGAGGGTTATCGCATACTTAATATATATTAAACCGTCAACACGTGTGCTAAAATAGCATTTTTTTTTCCTGTTTTTTTTTGTTTCCTTCCAAAAATATATCCATAGAGTATAGAGTTAACAGAATTAAGATAATGGATCTATCAAATGCGATGAAAAAGTAAATAGCTTTTGAGATAAATAACAGTTGTTTTTGTGAATATCCCCATGAGACCGAGAAGAAGCTATCACACAAAATAATAAAGAAATATTCTTTTTTATTATATATGAAAAGTATGTTATAAAGTCAGCTATTTTAGCACGCGTTGCAACATAACGATCCCTTTACATTGTGGCACAATTTTATATTTATATAAACATTTATGTCAGTTAAATATTACTCCCGGTAATACCTTCTACAGAGATCCGTGTGTCGACGAGTCCAGGCCACAATTGCTGCGTGCAATAATTCAAAATAATTCTTCTATTAATACCATGCTATGTCTATTTACATCTACACCTTATATCACAGCCGGAGATCTATACCGTTAAAAGTCTATACATTTCCGTATCCGTTCCTTAAACTAAAAGAAAGCTGCAACGAAAAGAAATAATACACAGGGTAAATACATGTATATCTATAGATTACAAGCGCATGCATGAATGTAGCTGTCTATACTCATTGTCTCACACAGGGATTCCATTTGCGAGTTTCATGGACACAAAATATACGTACCCACATAGTACGTTACATAAAATAGATAAATAATGATGAGAATCATGCTTAAGGTGTACTACATGGCTAGGGGATGAACCCTGAAATCTCGAAAGGAGAGCAGTAGACATCAGTTGACCTGATAACTGCAGTTTGATATAGGTGGTAACATACATTTATATCGGACAAACATTTTTCACTAGTTTGTGAAATATGCATACACATGTGCACCAATACCTCGGGATAGGGTGTTCTATAAAAACTATTCATATGAATACTAGCCTTAAAAATAAAAAGCGAGATTATATTTATAAACATAGAAAATGATTACAATCAATTTAATGCATGTATTTCTACAATATTATAATACAAACCTATTAACCTATTTATTTTTAATTATCCACAAAATGTATTTGGCAACGAAACTAACTAAGAGATATGAGATACCTGTGGATCGATACTGGTCGGCACTGGTTGCGGTTCGTCGAGGCACAGGTCCGAATCAGAGTCGGTCCTACGAAGACTGTTGTCCTGTGAAGTTGAATTTGTATATGTATGTAGTTGGTATAAGTAAAGTATTGGAATCATGTTAATACATATTAAGTATTAAAGTACAGTACAAGATATATGTGTTGTACTACGAATGTTACATAGATTTTATCTTCGTATTTATGATATTCTGTTCGGTACTTTATCAGTACTGTTGAAGAAAATTAAATTAATCAAAAAATATACAACATTTTAAAAACTGTCTTAATTATACCTTAATAAAATTACAGGGTAAACACTATCATCTCACGCATCTATTAAACACAGTTAAATCTACTATACTAAAGTCAGCAGCCTATTTTACCACTTGTAATTTTAATGTCAATTTATTTGGCCGATAGATATTTTTCAGATATGTACCATTTGTCAGGTGACCTTTGAATATGGTGTTCGATAGTTTACCAATTAGCAATGAAACAGGCCGAGATTTAAAAATTTTATATGGGCGTAGTTTGCAAGTATACCGTCTGCGTGTACGGTCGCGTGGTGGTGAGGATCCTCGCCAACGGACTGCAGTGAATCAGGCCGAATTTTTTTTATTGGCGTAGTGTGCAAGTTAACAGTTTGCGTGTACTGGCGCGCAGTTGTCAGAATCTCGGCCTGAACCACCACAGCCCGTGTCTGTGGTGGTTCAGGTCGAGATTTTTTTTATTGGCGTAGAGTGCAAGTATACCGTCTGCGTGCACTGTAGCGTGTTGGTGAGTACTGTCACTGTCGCGTGTTGGTGACAGTCCTCGCCAACGGCTTGCAGTGAATCAGGCCAAGATTCAATTTTATTTTTACGTGTGTTAAGTGCAAGTTTACCGTTTGCGTGTACTGGCGCGTGGTGGTCAGGATCCTCGCCAGCGGGCTGAGGAAGCTGGGCAGCGTCTCGGTGAGCGGCGGGCGCGCGTGCGTCAGCAGCGGCTTCAGCAGGCGCGAGTCCACGGCGCCCCACAGCCGCGCCAGCCGCGCCTTCTCGCCCGCGCCCTCGCTGCGGGGAGTCTCCTGGACACACGAAATATGGATCTGAGCTTTTAATGCGTTTTATCGCGCATCTGCTATTTTTGGGACTGAACATACAAAATATGGATCTAAGCTTTTATTGCTTTCCACAAACATTTAATTTTTTGGGACTGATGGGAAATTGAGTAATCTAGATTTCATAACGATCTATTATTATTAATGACCTATTAAAAGATTTTTTTATAATATACCGATAGCACAAATCAACATTTTTTTTCAGGACTGTGATTTTGAGATATGGACAATGTCGAGCATTGCAACAAGTTGGCTTTAGTTTTAATTTCGTTTCGCCTATATAAGGCACTGAGTATAAACACATTCGAATATAGAAAAAACTGAACTAGCAATATTGAAGTTAGCAAATAAGAACAAGAGGAAAATAACTTCCTGAAATTAAACAAATTGAAATGTTTAAGAAATTGTGATGTTAATATTTTTACACTACGAGAGAAAAGATAGAGGAAAAGGAAACGTGTGTATTTTAATTGCTATAGTATAAAAAAAATAATAAGAGGTTAATAAGTCAGCGTTCTGTTCCCCCTATCATTACTTTCGCATGCAAGTAAAAATATAGGGCAAATAAAGAATAATATTAGGAGTGTGTACAGTTGACAAAATATTGTTCAATATAGAAATCATTGTAACAATTATATTGACTATGTAACATTGTGGAAATAAATAAAAAAATATATTGTTGTCGACTGTACTGTGACATGCATGTCGCCCACTCATGCAGTGGAGTAAATTTAATATAGAAAAAATATGTTTACATACTGCGAGAACGTTTAGTTGCCAAGGCATTATCACTCCATTTTCGCCTTTGCCCCATTTAACTACCATGCTGCCGTTCTAGACGTTTAAACCAAAAGTGAAAATAAAATAACATGCAGTAAATTAGTGGATATTAACATAGTGTAGATACAACAGACGTCCTGCCGGTTAAGACAAAATAAGAAGATAGTGAATTTGTTTATTTAAGTATTATATTAATATTAATATCTTTTATAGTTTATTTTGATACATTGCGATTCTGATAAAGGTGCAATTAATAATAATGTTACACACAAATGAATACAGCAGGAATTGTCTGTTACATCACAAGTGATCCAGTACAGGTTATTTATATCATGGTGGGAATTAAAGCTTTCTTCTATTAAATTCGAATAAAATGCAAAATAACAGTTCGTAATAAGATTGAAAAACTATTATTTTTCGGTCATGAAGTTGAAAATTTTTGGGTAATTTAATTATGACCAAAATTCCATATCGATGCGGTAATAACTGTATACTCTATTGAGTAGTAGTTTTGTTGTTTTCTTTTTTTTTAATTTATAATATAATAACTAAATAAATCTTTTCCTATTGTAATATCAAAGTGTTTAAAAATAACAATATTTAAGTTTAGCGTGAACAAAAATCAGTATTCCTAAAAAAATCCACCATGTCTCAATAATCTGCACTGTCTCATCCAAGTTTAGTAGATTAGTAAGGAATTAGTTTGATGGACACATGACATTATTTGCATGCAGGCAATAGTCTTACTGTGGCCATGTCGTTACAGGCCGGTTGCGTGGCGTCCAAGTTTCGGAGGCCGAAACCTACGTCTCCTGTCTGGATAATAAACACGGGTTCCTGTTTAGTTCGTATTCGCAGGAGAAACTGATTCGGTAGTTAATTAACTACAGTTGTAGCTACGGGAACATATAAAACGTTTCTGTTGTTAATTATAGTAATATTTATTAGTAGAATATTAACGTAGTTACACTCACAAGATTTTACAGCCAATTTCTCACCTATGTCTTGCATACCTACTTTGGTATGGAAAACAGAGTGTTGCGTTGAGTTAGGTTTTACCTACAGTTTGAACGTTCACGTAACTACGACCAGAGTTAGACATAAAGACGACCACATACATACATATAACATTTATTACAAATATAGCATTTCACCGTTACCTGTCAAACGAACTTTATCTAATTTTTTACATTTTTCATACCAATCATATGGGTACTTGTCGAATTTTATACTTAAACTGATTATAATTTGACAGATAGATCCGGTCTCTGGTATAAATGTTAAAAAGCATGACTGCCGGGTCATGACTTTTTATGTGAAGACACAGGTTAGCTAGCTGCCTCAAATAAAACAGTTATGAATGTTACATGAGGCTTAGTACGAACGTTATAACTTCGCCGACCACAATATTACAACAATTTTCCTGTCTTGAGCCTGTGAACCAGTAAATTTGTGTTGTATGTAAATAAATATGTTATCGAGTATCGATCGTTGTGCATGTCATCAACAAAGCCACTATATCAAACATGTTGATTTAAAAGTTCATAGTTGTTCCCACTCGGGATAGTAATCCTAGGCACACTTGATTTTCTAAAGTTAATCGATAATAGTTAATTAGATATTAATTATGATTAGTTGTATTTATTGCGAAAGAAAACATCGCGTTACAGGTTAAATAGATTTTTACATACATTTAACGTACAATAGGGTGTGAAATCTACATAAGATGAGATTGTGACGGATTGACGAGACGAAATCGTATTTAGGTAATGCAATTAATAATATAAGCATAATTTACTAATTATGCTAATATTATCAATTGAATTACCTAAATACTAACATTACTTCGTTAATAAACTTGGAAACGGCGATAATATCGATTGTTACAACACTTGTTGGCACAGAAGGACTTCCTTGCTAAAAATTACCTACTACGCAATTTGGATAAAATCGGCCAAGTTACAACATCCGTGCTACAGCTGTGGCTGACACAAGCACCGTGTGACATGTACAAGCCCATGTAATGCAGTGCGGTTATCTGTACATACATACCGGTCTGCCCGAGTCCGTGGCCTGGTAGAGCTGCCACAACAATGTTATATTAATCACATGCACGGTAACGCCCAAATGTGTATAAAATTCCAATATTTCTCACGCTCACATACGATTTAGTCACAAAATATTAACTTTTTCATGTTATTACAAATAATTAACAAGTTAACTGAATTAACAAATAACCAACATTGTTTTAAAGTTTTTTAAACGGTTCGTAGATACAAATTTGCACAATTCAGTGAAATATGAAATGTTTTTGGTAAATGCGTGATTTTTATAATAGAGTGCGTATTGCTACGACCATAGTAGCCATAAGAATGTTTGTAAAATAAAAGCGAACACTACAAATGAAAGCTATACAATGTGAAACCATTTCAACATAAGCAAGACAAACTGTTAGCACTATTTTTAGTGCAGGTAATATCTCAGTAAATGTTGCTGCAACATATTGCATCTTCAGGTTAATTATAATTTTTTATTATAAAATAGGACTAAACAAAAGAAAAAAAATCAATATGACTACCTGAGAATTACTTGCTTCTAATTGGTTCAATAAACGTGAATATATCTTTGAATGAGGTAAAATTTTTGTTTACCTTATATATTACATTTGTAACGTTTTTTGAGCCAAATCTCTATTTATAAATAATGCAAAGAAATATACAAATTGCACCTCCTCTGAATAGCACTTGTTATATTTGTGCATCTATTTAAAATTATTTGAAGTCGTATAGTGTAAACAAACTTTAAATACTTACACTTCTAACGTCACGGTAGGGTAAAGCTTCATTTTCATCGTTTTGGCCTTGGCTGAAAAATACAGCAAAACTATTTATTTACAGGTCCTATTAGCTATATGATTCGTGCATTGAGTGGAAGTTGGGAAGGTATAATTTTTACATCGTTTTAAACGACTAGGTAACATAATAATTATCGTACTTTTAATTGTCAACATAAGTCATTATTTTAAGTTAATAAATAAATGTACAATGTTGCAATTTAAATTGCCTGACAACCAGATGTTATGATGATTAAGTTAGACACTTTTTTCTTTATTGTTCAATAGTTTAATGTTTTTTACAAAAACATAACGTGTAAAACTTTTTCCTAATTAATGATCGTAAAGGAATTATTGATATATTCGCGCACGAGTGTGCTATGATGGTATCACATCACTTCAGTGAAGTGAGTGGTGGACGTAATCGATACAAGTATAATGAGTACCCATTATGACATAATGAGTGTGTGGCGTCGTAGTCCTGCAGCATGGTGAATGTATATGGTGATGTTGAAGCGACAGGTGATAGAGAATGGTTAATGTAATGCAAACAGGTAAAAATGAGGGGAGCAGAGGCGTAGCGTGCTTAGAATTATGGTTTGTCTTGCCAAGGGTTTGCTTCCTTTTGGCTCGACAAAATGTCAAAAATATATTAGATATTATTATATAATTCGCATATCAGAGACATCTTTGAAGTTACTCTTATTTTTGCAAGTCTCGGAAAATGTATT
>DWLI01003401.1:0-11883 GCA_018249915.1 Cecropterus dorantes dorantes
AAGAGCAACTTTACTTTTAATTGTCGAATGTGCGCTATTATCTAAGTAGCCGTCATTACGTTAAGTTTGTTGCGTACTCCTGACTATCACCATGCGTACCCCAAGGGGTACGCGTATCCAACTTTGAGAAATCCTGCCTTAACCAACATAATCAGGATATTTAGATAGATGCAATACCCAATTTATAGTCAACTTTATAATTACTGCGTTAAAGGTATCTAAACAAACATAATATTATGTTCCGTTCGGTTTCGTGGAATTCCCATTGAAACTTTGATTATAACAATAATAATGGTACACTAAAATAATTTGAAATGGTTTTGAATGATATTGCACAAATAAGGATAACGAGGTAAAGAAAATGAGAGGTGGAGTGGACGACTCATTTGACAGTAATTTTGCAAAAAAAAATCTCTACATCTCTTTGCTTTATATTTTTACTTCATTAAAATTGTTACAACTGAGTACAGTTCCTGGATGAAACAAATTCGTCGGTTTCTGAGAATTCTTTATGAGATCTGGGTCTGCAATTCGTCACAAATTATATCCCCATTGTATCGAGTTCCCATAGCAGGTAACTGTGAAACGTTTGCATAACAGCGATTTCGCGTTTGCCCCGAACGGTTTGATAAATTATGCTAATTCTATTGTTAAATAAGAAAAACTAGATTTGGACTATTGCGCCTAAATTACACAAGTAAAGTTACATGTATCTTTTTTGCATCAATAAATATTCATATGAGCTACAAGTAAGAAAAAAATATGGCAGTGTATTTTTTTAATATGCACTACTTAGTGGTTTATTACATAGTCAAGAGTAAAACGTACAAAATTTTTAGTGATAACAACTATAGATAAAACTTAGCAATTAATAAAAATAATGAGTCATTCTAGTCGTAATGAGCCGTATTTCCCCTTCAGTTATTAAAATTCCAATTCTAGTCTGTTATTGACCCTTGTCATATTCAATTTCAATCCTATGTTTAAATAGAATATAAAGTGTACACTTAGCAAAGTCCGTCAGTTTAAAGTTTAGGCACGTAGGTTTATTTATTTCATTAGCGTTTCGAATTTCATTGTAGGTCGATGTCAATGGCGGTATTTAATTTTGTGGGGGCGTTGGCCGTCGGCTTTGCATATGCTACACGCGCCACCGCTCCCATACGAGCTGTCTCATTAGTTCCCCCGGCGAATACTTTTTTTTCTCTTGTTACGTCTGTTTAGCCCTCGTTCGATGTATGAATGCAATGCGTAAAGTTGGTGCCCCGGGTTGAAATGTCCTTTTGTACGCCGGCCATTTGTGAGCGGAAAGGAGACAAATTAAAGGTTTCACGTTCCAGGCGACCTTTCACAATAGTTTGCATTGAAATGGTGATTTTTTTAAATTTTCGCTTGAATGTCTCGTCTCGAAATCGGCGTCGCAAAATTACTATAACAACGGCATCTAATTGACTAATTTTATATTCCGTTCCGTCTTTCGTAAAGATTTCACTCGAGGTTTATGTTTCTGAGTTTCGAAGCGAGGTAATTTTGGACAAGCGCCAGTTGCAAGAGGTCTTAATTTACTTTCAGTTGCAAGATGGCCGAAGCGTAAATCCAAGGAACCCTGTGTAAGTTTTGTACCAGCTTATTGACCGGGCGGAAACATAAGCCCATTGTTTGTTCAGTTGTTCTGTGCAGTGGCGCCCGCAGCGTCAACGAATGTCCTTTTAATTAAACTTTGTGTTGTGGTTTAAACTCGTCTTCTAAAATGTTCAACAGAATATTTTGATTATATTACTCAGTCAGCGCGACAATTAAAACAATTAAACTTACAGTTCGTGAGTAATAACATTTACACGAAATTATAGAACTATGAGTACACTGACTCTATTATCAAGATAGAGTCATGCATTTAAAACGTCTTCAATTTGTTTCGTTAATATTCGTATTTCTACGATAAGAATTAAAAATATTTTTTATTTCGATTAATTTTCATGCACGTTGAATCGCAAGGCGAGAAATGAAGGCAAGGGTCAGGAAGGTCAAGAATGCAGCGACTGGTTACAATCTCCATCGAGTGATGTAGGAATGAGCTCGATAATAATAGATGTTATCATTAATGCGTTTTGTTTGCACTTTCCTCAAAGCTCATTGAATAAAAACACGCTTGTGCAGGATTGTTTTATTCTATGCTATTTATGTTATGTCAGTGTTTATTTATAGATATCTTATTCGAATGATTCAAATCGAAAGATAACAGATAAGTATACGTATTGTCGTTTTCTACTGAATAAATTTATAATAGTTTATTTGGAATGAACAAAATATGAAATAATTAAAATAACAGTGAAACGAATATAAAAAATATAAACTTTGACAACTTAATAACATACAAATACTATTTCCACTGTTAGAGTTCTAGTTAAAGTCTTGAGGATTATGTTCTATAAGTGTCTATTTATTTTAAGGCGACGAATATTTATGAAAAAAAAAACGTATACAAATCTATTCTTTATATATAATTGAATATCTTATTATATTTCTAACCTTATTTATTTATTTATTATCGTGGATAGATATATAAATAGTAATACAGTTACTAATATATCCTCTTTCAGCTGTGTAATATTTCAGTTGATGCCCAAATTGTTACTACGAAGAATACTTAGATATTTTTTTTTATACTTAAACATGAGTAACTTTAATATTTGTTGAATACGGATTAAAAGCTTGTATTTTTATGCTTGTGTAGGAATAGTATTAAAAAGTGGTAAAAAAACTTTAAAACGAGCTTATTGCTATTCCATTCTTGGAATGGTCGAAAGCTTTGACGTAAGCAAATCGAGCATGCCTTGAATTGATATGTACTGAGTCACTGGAATCGAGCGCACGTTGATATGAATACAATTATTCTATAAAATTATTCTTTTAACTCACAATTCACTACATAATTTGATTACTGAGAATATTGAATACGTCGGGGTTTTTATATTTTTTCGTCATCACCTTTTTTTCGTGTCACGTTCCAGTTTCGAATACAAAACACACTGACATAAATGTATTTCGAAAGAACTCAAACGGCTGCCGTTACGAGTGATTATGAATAAAATTTTATATGGTTTACTTTGTTATTACAAATCAATGGACTGAAATTACGTATAATATTTTTTGTACACATATATCAATATACGTGTTTTTATTAAATACAAGCTAAAGTGCTCATGCTTTGCTACGGGCCATAAAAATTGTCGCCATCTTTAAATAGTGTAAAATATCAAAATTAAAAGTAGCGTATAAGTAAACCAGGTAAATAAGCTACATCCATGTATAATTTCATGTAAATCGGAACAGTGGTTAATGTGAGATTGAATAACAAACAGACACACACCATCACAATTTTATATATTAGCATAGACTTTTTTTTGGAAATACCGACAGATTATGGAATGCAGACGTATAGGTAGTTATTGCAAGAATTTAACGGCCATTGCCGAGTACCGTTAATGTGTCAGAAACAATTTAGTGTTTAATATGTCGCCAGACGCTGATCGCAAAACAAATTCGTACAAAACTTTATTGTGTAAAAGCATTTTTGTGGAAGAAATAAATAATTCGAGGAAAATAATAACCTTACCGAGCGTACCTTGTACCTACGCTGATTCATAATCTTATTTTTAGCGCCGTAAAAAACCGACCTATATAACAACACAGACAGGTACCTAGAGGTTAATAATCCCTGAACATGTGTTAACTTTAAGCGTCTTTCTAAAATAAAGTTTGGTATTATTGAGTAAAAACTAACTTCAGCGATGGTTGTCGTATGGGTTCTCCCTTTTCGATATTTTTTGCTGTTGACCCTTTTAACGGGATTGTTTTCAAACTTGTAAAGCTTTATGGTAAATTTGTTCAAGACTGTTTATTGATCTTATTATTTTTTTTATTGTTATTATTCAAATATTTTCTTCTTTTCGACATCAGAAATAATAATGATGTACTTTTAATATTTTTACACCTTTTTATTAATTTGTTTTTTATAGATTTGTAATATAACGTATTTTCAAAATAAGGTTTGTTTTATGTACGTATTATTTAATGGATTTTATACTTCGTCTGAGAAACCCTTATATCTCCTATTAAATTTAACAAGCTTCGTTGCACCTTGATGAACTTTTTAATGGGGGCTCTTGTTTCGTATTCTAGCCATTGTTTTTACTGAAGAGTAATGAAAGAATACATAAGCCTACTTTTGTATTTCTCAACTGCAACTGAATTGAGAAAAGAATTGAAATAGTTCAGGGTTGGCTCTCAACCGCAAAGACAGACTTGACATGTGGAACTTTGTAAGTGTAAAGTTATCTTTTTTATTTCCCTAAATCTGGCGTATTTTTTTATTAAAACCACGGTGACCTAAAGCGAAAATTGCATTTTATCAATATAGCAAAATTTAATATAGCAAAATTATGTCCACATTGTGGGAGGTATCTAAAAGCATGCGATTATTAAAGGTTACAACATGTTTGTCTTTTTCTAGCACGACATAGCTGGCATTACTTTTTAACCGACTTCAAAAAAGGAGGAGGTTCTCACTTGGACTGTATTTTATGATACTCACTCGTAGGAAATACCTATGTAGATCCGTTGTTGTAATCTAACAAAATATGGTGAGCGTCGACTTGAGGACTATGTACTATGTACTATATATATTTTTTTAAGTGCCATTGAAGTCGGTTTCTTGTTTTTGTTATTTTTTTTTAATTTGCTAGGCTTTTAGGGATTTCTTACTTCGGTTCTTCTCATTTTTACTGTGCGATGTGTATTGGTGCTATGAACAAATACAATTTAAATGTACGTTAATTTCTTTCATGTATATTATTTTTAGAGCATTCACTTTGTAATAGAACTAGTTAACGAAGGACATTACAACATTGCCTCATACACAAGTAAATAGAGTGTGACAAGCATAAAATAATTATAAATGTCCATAACGAAGCAGCTATAATATACTAACTTGTAATACGATAATGACACAAAGCAGAAGTTATTTACAACGTACTCAATATATACTTGTAAATATCTTTTTCTTGGAACGTCACCTGAAGGTCAGATTTGTCGTGTCGCACAATGATGTTGTCTCTCGACAAATTCTTCACGGATTACTTCATCTGATCCAACTTCAAGAATGTAGATGTTTGTCGGTAAGGTGCGATGTTTCCGCAAGAGCGACCTTCGCGAAATTATCGTGTTTTACTTTACAAATGTTAGAGTCCTTGTGATTAGTGAAAATGCCACTTCAGTTGGAGCAGGCATTCATTTGGATTTCTGCAAAAAAAAAAGCCACTTTCTGACATGCTTAATGTAATCTTAGTCAATGACGTAACAATATTTTACAATATAAAAATACTTTTATTTTAAACATGTTATTCGGAAACTAACAGAGTTCAGTGAATAAAGAGGATCATCTATTATGTATCAATAACAAATTTATATATACCGATAATGTTTCCCACGCTCAAATAAGTCCACACAACAGAATTCAAATTCTTTCGGGTTTCTATATGTTTATAGACATATACCTATAGACATATAACTAGATTTGATTTCAAACTGTTCATATATTTGCTGGCCAGGAAACAAACCAAGAATCCTCTGTATGTTCCATTTGACGGCCAAATAGCCACGGGGGACGTAATCTACGTAATAAAATAATACTTTCGACCTTCTCTACTACCAGATAACTTGGATCGTTTACAAAATATTCTTCCTAGTAGGATTTTGTCTTAACAAAGTCAATAGCCATCTAATCAAGATAATTTCCGTCAAAGTTTTCCAGTTAATGGAAGACGGACGAACTTGTTAACGCGTAGGAGCTCGAGGAAACTAATACAGTTTCTTGTGAGTCTACATCTTGATTAAGTTATGCAAGAACCGTGATGTGCTCCGACTGTCCTATAGTTACTACCTTTATAGATTACTAGCTGAGATTAGCCCGTTCAACCAAACGCACTACTGCTCTATAATATTAGTATACTCGTAGACTAGCTCTGCTACGCGGTTTCATTCGCTGCTCTATAAAAAAAAAACATGCTAACAAACATAGTGTGATGCTATAAAGCATGCTGTATAACATTCCTCAATAAATGCATTATTCAACACCAGAATATTTTCTATTCAAATCAGAAGGCTCTGGGATCAGCGCGTTCAACCAAATAAAAACACTCCTTAGTTTTATAATATTAATTGTATCAATAGAAGTATCGAGGATATCAAGTATATTTTATTCCATGCAAAAAATATATTATATAGTCACAACAATATCTTGTTATAAATTAATAATAAAGTAAAAAATTAAGATGAACCAAGCGAAGAGTGGAGATAATATCAGTGAGTAAACTTCGGTAACTGTAGCGTATTTCAAAAAATTCTGAGTTAACAAATAAGTCATATATGGGTCATATATATACTGTTTATCAATAATAATTCCAAACAAAGCGGATTATTTTGTTTTCAATATGATAAAAAACAAACTATGCAAACCGAACCGAAATGATTTGGGTAGAAACCATTTTATTTTGGGATAGATAATATTAATTTTATCATAACGACCGATTTTAATTTTTGCATAAAAATTTGTAAACATAACATTAAATTAAGTAATTATTAGATAATGTGCAGATAAGTTTATTGCGTCTTTACATATGTAATCTTACGAAAATCGCACTATTTGCTACGATTTCCCGAAAGTCATAACTTTTTACGATAAAATTTTGTATGTAGAGGTTTTCCGGTTGATAACGCAATCTGGGCGAGTATTTGGACAAATGTGCGTTAACTGGTTACAATGATATTCAATAATATTGTGTATAGTACCGTTCGGCTCGTATTGACTCTAGTGTTTATATTATTTCAGGGAACTGAAACGGACCGTCCATCCTATCCTTTCACCGCGTGCGTTGCATAATGCGTGATTCCAATTGTTCTTGGCCCCGTTTCAGGAAAGATTAATGAATATGCATGCCTGGTGTATGAATATGTATGATTATTATTTGAATGCAATTTTTAATAACACCACAACAATCGGAGCATACGCCGATCAATTAATAAGACACAGTACAAACATAATTGTTGTTGTAAAACAAAGGACGATTATGTTGTTTCCGATATAAATATGCTATGCTTGAAATATTCCATTCGTTACGAAAACAAGCCAATTGATTGTCAATCGTAACGAGCTACTTCGCAGTGCTACATTTTTATGCAATGTGAAGTACTTTGTCAAAAATATGTAGACTTAAAACATTAATTTGAATAATTTTGAAATCATTTGCCACACTTAGTGGCTTTTTGAACCACATCATGCATAAGTTTTAAATACCCGCCCGACTTTTGAATGAAACGTATAATGTAGGCCAAATCGTAAGTCTCCGGCTTCTGAATACTGGCGTTTTCATCTGTACATTTTGTTGCGCTTTGAACTGGAAGGTATGTTTGATTGCTAATGAAAAAAGTAAAAACATTGTTCGCTGTTATGTTCAGTGACGAGAATGTACAAGTGTTAATTATAGCTAAACCACACTCGCCTTTCTATTACCGCAACAATAAAAAAATGTCATTGAAACATTCTATACTGTTGTTACAAGAATAATCTTTTTTATCATTCAATTTGTAAACATATAGCATTAAAGACTTACTACCTGTCTACATAATAATTTGCGGTTTAAAAACCCCAAACCACTCAAATAATTTTCTTTAAGAAAGTCTTAATGTAACACGTAATCCACTTCATAATTTACCTTTCTACGCGAATTCATTTGCAAATATCACAGTTCATCCAAAAATGGTCGATCTGATAATATTAGATTTGGCAGTCTAGCTGTTCAGACATACCGCAATCGTAAATATCACTGGGCCACTAGAAAGTACCAAGCACATAAAAATACGCCATTTAGGCCTTGGAGATAAAAGCAGCCGCGGTCCTAACCTAACAGTACCCTTTCTCAAAGATAAATCTCTCTATCGCGGTCATCTGAAGCAGAAAAAAGGAGTACATGCAATATATAAATTCTTTGTCGGGATTGCCACATATATCTAAGTATAGATATAAGACCGTTGTAATAATTTCACAATAGACTGACATTTATTGAAAAATGAATAATTTAATGACAGTTATGATTGGTGTCATTGAATTATTTATAATTTTCTTTTTTTTTTATGTTTCGTTTTATTTATTTTTTTCTCTTGGCAATTGTTACTTGGCAAGTGCTTTTAAATATTATTTTGTAAACTTTTTATCAACATTTTGTTTAAATTTGGATATTTTCGGTTTTGTTTGTGATCGTTATTGTAATATTTATGTGAATAATGTTACGGTATTATTTACTTCATTCCATCTCTTTGCCAACTCCCTTATAACTTCAAAGTTAAAATTTATGCGCCGAATACCTGAGATGAGACTTGAGTTAGGGCATAATTTTACTTATTTATATTTTACGAGTTAATAAAAGCTCTTCGTTTATTTATTCGTTTCTCATGAACAAAAACATTATTAATGCCACAATTCACCTCTAGTGGCTCCCATGAGGCGGCGATAATTGAAGCAATTCTTTGTAAAAATTAATGTTGGCAAAGAAGATTTTTTTCGTTACACCAGACAATACACATAGTATTATTACTCTCGTAACTTGTCTCGGGACGATTGCCAGCACTTTTATTGTATAATACATTGGGTAGTATTTACTCGAAGCTAATAATGTTGTAAAGCGTAGCGCATACCTGCGTTAGGTATAATTAATTCTTTGAAAGAAAATGCGTGCTGATTATAAATTCCCATTTCTCCTATGGTTATGTAAGCAGCATAATATGTCGGTGGCGGTAAATGGGCCCGGCCCTTTGAAAGTGGGCTATATTATTAATAGCCTGGCATACATTAGCGGACCTATTAGGCCGATGGACCGTCGTTAAACGGCCAATAATGATGGATTCTATTGTTAGGTTGCTCTATTTTACAGAAAAACGGAGACTATATTAAAGGGTGCTAGGACTAGTTTAGAAAAATTTAATCATTTTATATACTGTTTTTAATATTGACGAGTATACTTGGCCGGCACTGTTTGCGTGAATCTTTTTGCATACTCGTGTTATCGGCCATGTTTGTAATTTGTACATAGATATGTTTGTAACTAAAAATAGATAATATCACGCCACGTAAAGTTATTTATTTTTACGTAAAAATCCCCTTGAAATCTTATCAGCCGTTTCAAAGATTAGTCTTTACATATACACATGACCTAACTGCCATACCAAAAATGACGAATCGGCAGCTATTTAAAATATCTGATAGTTTTTTAACTGATTTATAAATATTTATAGATTTTCACAGAAACAGTCAAAGGTATAAATTTTCTGCAAGAATTACTTGGAAACAATAGCCTAAATTCTCATTGAAGTGAGCGATAAAAAATAAATTAAATCAGCGACGATTATTTCTTTACGTCTTTGTTCGCTTTAATGACAGTCGTGGGAAATATTTATCACGAATTAAATAAGACAAGAAATTTAGTGCTTAACTTTTTCTGACACTATGAATTTCAGTCACTGGGTTACTTGTCACGTCGGTGTTACATTAAAATATTGTATGTAACGATTAATATGTCGATTGTCGCAATCATTTTTGTGAGATTGCAAGTGTTGCGCCAATTGTTTTTGCAATACGAATAAATTGCGCGTAGCCTTTACAATTAGCTTGTTGGCGGGCATTAGCATACTGTATTGTGTTTTGCATTGAAGACGAGAATAGGAGAAACGATAGTACCTTGTTTCCAGGATATGGGTGTTAAGTATGTAATCGCGCGTCCGCCTGAGACTACCGTCGCTCGTCTGTTTGTTCACGTGAAAAAGACGCTTCTATCTGTATATATTGTATACTCTGTACCTACTACAGTCACTTTATACAAACGTTCGAGACGAATAAATGTTTTGGAAATTGTGGCTCGCGTGGAAGAGCATTTTAAATATTATGCCAAAAAACCCTTTAAAACTATAATTAAGTACGTTGAGTTCAATTACCTTAAAACTGCGTAAGTTTTTGCTGCTTCATATTTATCTTTTGCTTTACTTTTTTTGGAATGTACCTACGTCATATTATCTTGCAAACATAAAGAGATTACGTAGACAGGACTGAGAGATGTGCCGCGGTGATAAATCTGCATAGTTTTTATCACTTTTTAATACTTCATATATTGATGTCATTGTCGCCGTATTATTCTTAACAATCTAGTTATGGATTACGCATATATACTGACGCAGAATCAGCTTAAGCTAGGAAAAGTTTTATCCGTACTGTAATCTTGTCTTATCACGTTGTCGTCAGTAGGTACACAGTTAATGCGAATGACGTACTTAACCAGTTAACGCTTCTCGACTAATATGGATCGATTAGGCTTTGATTATTCTGATCGACTAATCTCGATTCTACGACGATATAATGGCGACACTCTGTCGAGCTCTTGACAAGTATCTCCTAACCTTGCCCTATTCAAAAACATGTGACGTTTTTCAATATATTTACGTTGTCACGGAAACAGGTAGCGGCAGTGTGTCTCTTCCTATCGTTATCGCAATAAGTTAAACATACAAGGTATTTTGTTTTAAAGTAAATATACAGAAGCGGAATATTTGTTTTTCTTTTTTTTTAAACCTTTGTACTTAAAATAAAACCAAAACAACGTGACCTTTTTAGCTCTGTTACTTGGTTCCTACCTGTCATCGAGTTTAGGAATTCTTTATTTTGTTTACACAATAAATTTTGGCTCGCCTATTCATAGACTTGTACCTGCCAGTTAAAATTTACATTATCTAGCGCTGCCTAAGCTGCTGACTATTGCAATATTTTACTATCTATATTTTTTATGTTTTCTATGGCTCTTCAATTGATTTCAAAGATACGCGTGTCCAAGCAAAGCGGCCGTTAGAATATGTGACGAGCTCTCCTCGACTTTCTTATTTTATGCAACCATAACACAATCCTATGCGGATCTGGCTGCGGAACTGAAACTAAATACAACGCAGGGAAAGTGAATTAATAGGGGAAAGTCTCGAAGGATTCGCGTTCGCTCTCCTTTATTTGCCGACGACACGTCAATGTCATCTAATGTAGGTGTCGAATTTATAACTTCTTAAATTTACTAATTGTTGTTAAAAGTCTAAGTAAAACGAGGGATAAAATAAAACCTTGTTAGTGTTTTACATATAAGTGTATTTTATAATCTTGAAAGCTGTATCCATAGTGAAATATTAAATTCAAATGACGGCAGTGCCGGTGACTTCACAATTTTAAGTGCAGAGATGAAATGAACTATTTTATGTATGAGGATATCTGACATTAATTATAGTTGTATGTAATTAGTATGTCCAATGTCGTGTTTCATTGTATTCGAAAGACGTATTCACATGACTCAATTTCAGTTGACTCAGAGCAATCGATATTTAAATTTGTCTTGGCAGTTTAATCTACCTTACCGATTAACTAAAAAAAAATTAAAGGAGACGAAAATGTTACATTAGCAAATGTAAAAAATAAAAGTGATAGTCTGACGCGCGTAAAAAGCCTCTATGAAATTCTTATAATAATAAAAAAATGTTCAATCTGCAATTAAACATTGTGTTATGGACATTATATTGAGATCCGTTCATTGTAGAATCATTTCATAAATCCTTATAAGCACTGGTTCACTATTCTGAACATTGATTACGAGCAGTTATTTGACCGCTTGCCGCCTTTGCAGGTACCTAAATTTTGCCGTCTTTCTAACGTTGAGGAATATCACTACTTTTCTTTTATGATTTATTCATAGCATGATTTCAGATAATTTGTTCTTGGTATCGCCACCCTTGGATATAGCTGTC
>DWLI01003402.1:0-11881 GCA_018249915.1 Cecropterus dorantes dorantes
GCCGCTTCCGTGGAGAACAGTATAGAGGGCAGACTTTAATGCAGAATAGAACCGGCTCGTCTGCAACAACAAAAAATAATGTGTATTAAATTGTATTAGCCTCATACATTTTACATGAGAAAATCTTACTCTAACGACTCACACCTGCATCCCAGTGAATGTATCGAGATGAATGATAACATTTATCAAAATCTGCCAATGATATATGCATCATCGGCATATAAGTAACTAAAATCTACCCTGCACTGTACACTGCAGCACGGCATATTAATAAATAGATAATGCTATACTGGGAACTAAGGCTGTCAGCGCTGATCTCTACCGATCTGATCCCGAGGACATCTTAGGAAACAATTTATGATTTTACCAGGAAATTGATAGTAGTAATAATAGGCATAAACAAGATAAGTAGTTACGCATAGTTCAGTCAATTAAGGTCTGTAATCAAATATGACCCTCAGCTTTGTATTTTTGATATAATCTGGTTCTAATGATACAAAACGATATATATAAAAGACGTGTTAAGGTTTTACATGTGTAGGTAAGATCAAACTCTCACCTAGGGCTAGCCACAGATGCATTGCTACCCCTGAAGACTAATGAGGAATGCCTCGAAAAAGTATATCTCCCTTACCACACCCTTCAGACCATAACAAAACAGCACATAACGCTGTTGTTATTAGCCAAAAATAGGTGTGGCGGTGGTCGAACCATAAAGAGTTTTACCTTCGAAACACGAATACATAACATAGTATTTACATCGATAAAATAAATATTCAGAAATACAAAAGAGTTTTATAAATAGTATATTTTATTACATTTAAATCTAGATAGGAAACAGGTTGATGGATTGTATTCCACATCGCGTCCATATGGTGCCACGGATCTGACGTGTATTAATGAGTTTTGGAATTGTATATAAATATTTGTATTATTTTAATACCGTGAATAGTCTGACAGGTGAAATGTATCGCTTATCGCAATGTTTGGTGTATTTACTAGATTAGTAAAATGTTATTTCATCAGATTATTTCTCCAAACATATTACATATTTACGACTAGGTTCGCTACGCAGATTTACCCGCTATTAAATAAAAAAAAAACAAACATAGCGTGATGTTATATAGCCTATAGCCTTCCTCAATAAATGGACTATTTAATACAAATTGTGTTTAAAACGAACCAGTAGTTCCTGAGATTAGCTCGTTCAATAAAAAACTCGACTGCTTTATAATATTAGTATAGATATATTTTGCTTAAAGTAATAAAATGATAAAATATTACAAACATAAGTTAACTATAAATAATAATGGTCAACATAAATTATTAGTTAACATTAATTATTATTAAATATTTTTACAATAACATAAAACGAGTCCCAATACGGGGCCGAAAAGTTATATTTATATTTTAATAATTAATTATTAACATATAAGTTCATATAATTATAATAATTTTAAATATTTTTAGTAAGAGTATATACTAGTACATATACCTGGATGCTAACTTTTATTCCGTTACTTAATTAAAATATGGTTGTATGTTATTTGTCTTGTGTTTGTGTGTGTTTCAGTTATAATGTTGAAATTTTCCAATTATTCATAAAAAATATAAATAACTTTAAACAATTATTAACAAATATAAATAAGTAACATTCATAATAAGTAACAACAAAATTTTAAAATGCTGAATTTATTATGAATAATACAAACATTTGTTTTATTATCAATTATTTTTTTTTTAAAGTTTTTTTGTTTTTGTTGTTCTTTTTAAAATTATTATTCTTTTTAAAGTTCATCTAAAATACAAAAAACGACTAGCAAAAATAGTTATCAACAGAAAAAAAAGAAGTTTAATGAGTGAATACAAAATATCTGGAATTACCCTAACCTATATACTTATTTCAAGACAAAAGAAATCGTTTTTATATTTGACACGAAGCTCGAAAATCCTTGGCACCTCCGATTTGGATCGGATTTTCGTTCAAAGATATGCGAATTTATTGGGGCTGTCTAAATTTCTAGAATTCTCACTTGAAATCTTTAAACACCTTTCGTAAGGGTGCCAGAGCACGTACGAGATTAAATTGATGTGGGATTTTATTTTTTAAAGTAATTTTATAGGCGCCAGAATTTTTATGTACCTAGAGAATTACTTAATGTAATTCGCAGATATAAAATTATATCGGAATCATAATGATACGTAATATTTACCTCCAAAAAGAAAAAACGCCTCCGTAAAGAAACTAACAAATACGACCAAATAAACACAGTAACTGAGATGCATTTCCTCCGAATTTTCCGTATAAACGGTGTTTTCCCGCGAACACACACCTTTCACTACAAAACAGAAACAACTTTTCTTGAATATGGACAGCGAACTTTATAGAATGTACTTGCAGTATGTCGTTAATACGTGTCTTGATAGACATTACTAAATGTTTTAGAACGTGGTGTATAAACTCCAATTGTATTTGGATGGCGGCACTAGTATTTCTGGAATAGTCTTAATATGCAAATACGATATTCATAGCAAAATACAAATTGATATGATTTCTTTCAACCTAAAAGATTCCACCAAATTCCTAAACTAGAACTACTGAGATAGTTAAAAAATATAAAATACATTCTACCGTATTAATTCTTAATATTTCATAACATTAATTAATGAAAGTTCATAAAAAACAAATCATGTATTACATTTACATTTTTCTGTAGAACTTAACTATTGGATCACATTATATTTGACTAATAGAAAAGTCTATCGTCAAATAATTATTTCTTTAAACATCGATATTTTCATGGTTATAATGTGATATTTATTTCATGAAATATTATAGGTATAAAATGTCACATTTTGTAGCATAAGGTAATTGTTATGCAATTCACATGCAAAATTTCTATGTAAACACGTAATCGAACCACAGGTACTAAACAAGGAAATATTGACCGTAATTTAAACAGATGCCAAGTTTTGCAGAAAATAATAAAACGCAGCCAACTCTTCTAGAAAGTTACACAATATCGCAAAAAGATTTTTGAATTTATCACGAATAAACTTCCTTCCTTATAGCTTCTCAACGCGTTTCAAATAAGTATTGGAAGCTGTGGGTATTTTGCGTTTTATTATGGTAATTATATTATATATTATATAATATTGACATCGTCATCAATCTATTGCTTAGACCGGGCTTCGACCCTGGATTTACTCGCTAATTGCGAATTGGTAGGCTTCACACATCTTTAAGAACTTTTTAAAACCTCGTCGAAGGTGGTAGAACTCTTTGTGGTTCGACTCCGGAAGCACTATCGCCACACCTATTTCTGCCTAATAACAGCAGTGTTTTGCGCTGTTCTGTTCTGGTTTGAACGGTGTGGTATGGGAGACATACTTTTCCGAGGCATTCTATCTTAATTCTCAGGGGTAGCAACACATCTGTGGCTAATATTAGATGAGACTTTGGTCTTACCTAGGGTTGATTACAGATGTCCATGGGTGGCAGTAGCCACTGACTTACACTTGCTACTTCCATACAATAAAAAAAAGAAAAAAAGTAATATAACATTAAAGACAGTGTACAAATAGTTAAATGTACACGTAAATAAAAAGCGATTTAAAAATTAGTTACTTACTACGGATTTGGTGGCGTAAAAAGATAAATAATTCATTAAATAGGCGGGCCCCATAGATAATAACCAAATCTACAAGTTATTACAATTTAAAGTTATATTATTTTGAAAACGTGGATAAAACCGCTAACATGTCTAGTGTGATTAATAAAAACGCATCTTACTTCCCTTTTTCTTAGAGCATATTTCCATTTATACAAAGGAAAGTTCAAGCTAGCGCTCTAGGCATTTAGTGTTCGACTAATCTGTGCATCGTGGTCTAATAAGCATTAGATTTAGTTTTGCTTTCATTTATTTTCAACTGCACTTTAACTAATAACTATATAATTTTATCAATACTCTATTGTCTCACCTTTACTACTTGCAATGTTTTTTAGTATTTTCTAGTATGCTTAATAAGCTTAATATAAGGCGTTTTAAATCGCTAACTATAATAAAATATAGCTATAGCTAATAAATAAGAGTATAGGTACGAGTGTAGTATGGCTAACCAAAAATATCTTTTAAATATGGAAATTTATAATTTGTCCGTTATGTATACTAAATGTTATATAATGCTGCACATGGTGAGTGTATCTAAGATCATAATATTTCGCAAGCTTAGAGATCCCCAAACACAAAAGTATAGTAACCAGAAATGCCTTATGTAAGTACGGATGTTATCACCTTTGAAATACACAGTAATAATGTAACAAGGGAACAGTAAATTAATATGACGAAAAAAAATATAAGAGTATAAATACTCGTATTACCTAAATAAATACTTTATTCCCTAGTTCATACGAGTACTTAAATAGAACGACAAAGTATGGTTTAAACTTTTAATTACATCTTATTCCAGGATGAATCGCATGTTAAAAATTCCATTTTTTAGTATTCAGCACCCTAAAACTAAATAGGGTGATGATTGTATTGTATAATGATGATGTATTTCTGTTACTGCTACAACCAAAAACAGAATGAGCCCCCTTAAATAATATTTGAGGGGGCTTTTACAAACGTGTTTTTTGCGTTTTTTTATAGATGACGAGTACGTGAATCCTTCGTGCGCGAGTTGTAGCAAATAACCATGCAGTACTGCTGATGATGAGTGGCTACTGCCGTCCATGGGCCTCTAAGTACAGCCCCAGATAAGACTATGTTCTTATCTTCAGTTGATCTTAGATGCGTTGGTACCCTAAGGACTAAGTTGGAACGCCTGAACAAAGAATTGTATGTATGATATTATGTTCACAAATACGAATTGAAAATGCATATAGTTGTCACAACAGTCACATTGATTAAGAATAGGAAAATGCATACGATTTTGGGTATGTATAACGCAACAATGGGGTCTAGTGGGTCGCGCAGCAGGTTGCGGTTTCTCGGAACACACGACTACGACATGTCTGCCTGTTTGTAAAGACGTCGGCATTACCAATAATTCATCGTCGCGCTTATCTCAAACGTGTCTGTACCGAATGCAATTATTTATTCCTATTCACTTGTTCCGTTTGAAGAATGGTAACTTTGAAATGTCATTAGTTAGTAAACATTTTTAAAGGTGAACTACTCGTTCTAGTGTACTTTAAATTTAAGACAAGCGCAAACTTACCCTCGGATAATGAAAAGCGCCACTCATTTGATCGATAGCAGTTGCAAATTATTACGTAATCGATGCACTTTGATGCAAATGTAGAGTAGATTTTACTTTCAATTTATGCAATTGTCAAGTTCATTCAAATTAGAGCAATCCATAATTATGAAGGTGGTAACATTTAGTTATATGCTGAAGTGTTATCAGATTTAAGAGCAGACAGATAGATATATCCTGCTAAGTTTCGGAATTATTAATAGAACAAAATATCTGACTTCGATTGCTTTCCAAGGTCCATTGGATGGTGTTTTTTGTAGAATTTTATTATACAACTAGCTGAGCGGTTGTACCCGCGTTTAAAAATGTATCTTGACATAGTTAATTAGCCGAAATTTTAGACCTTATACAATTTTAAAATTATAGCAATAAAAGGTGATAGAACCAGTGTAGTTCGACCGGGGAAGTACCACCATCACACCTATTACTAGCGTGAAGCATTTCTTGCTTTTCGATGGAAGGGTGTGGTTGCTGGCACACTTTTACATGAGGCGACGATCTCAGTCTTTGGGAGTAGCAACGCATCTGTGTTTGACTTCAGATAGAACTTATGTTCTACTTACAGGTGTCCATAGGCGGCAGTGACCACTTACCATCAGGTGGACTGCATGCTCGTTTGCTACTTCAATATTATAAAAAAAGCGGCAGTGGCGGTGGCTGCGTGTACGTAGAGCGCATTTTATTTTTTTGTGCGGAACCCTAATGATTTTTTTTATATAGTATTAACTTGAGTTATGCCTTATGACATCAGATATCTAACAGTGAAAGTCCCGCCAAAATCGGTCCAGTGATTTCAGAGATTACCCAGAACAAACAGACAGACAAAAATTTAGTTATTGATGTTTTGTTATCCGTATAGTATATACTTTTCTATGCGTTTGGTTTACAAACAGACACTTCAATTTTATTTATATGTATAGATTAAGATAAAAAGTGCCGGGTTTCAATTATCAGGCAAGCATTGCGACAGTGAATAAAATTCATTTAGGTTCTGTCGATTTAAATTTTCGAGCTAGCATTGAGATGTGAATGAAAACGTTTGTTCATAGCATGGTTAATAATAGAATGTTCATATAGACTTCCTTTTATTTGCGCCATATTTAAATTTGGTCCTGAATGTAGGCAACATTCAATAACCCTGTTTGACCCGAGTCGCGAACCTTACCGGTATGACATGCAATGCGTTCCGTAGTTCGATCCCCGGCCGAACAGATATCTATAAAATTGATAAATTAAATTTGTGTTATGCAGCTGGGTGTTTTTATACTCATCATTGTGTGTTTGTATGGTACTCATAACACAGGAAAACTTCTAGAATGATCTATGAGTGTGGAAAACGTTATTCTTCTGCAGATCATCAATTTTGTTAGTAGCGGGTCGATAAGTGTTCTTTCTGCGAAGGCTATGAAAGATTGCTCGGTGAAGAATTTCACCTGCCATTGGTCGAAGCCTGGAGCGAACTTCACGAACTACTTCTGGAATTCGAAAATAAAACATGAGTCGGAATTGGTAAGAAGCGTGATAAAGTCGAGTAAAAATTAAAGTGTCGGACTTATAAATTTAAGAAGGTACTATATTTAATTTATATTTTAGCCCTCAAGAAAAGTTTCGAAGATAAAGGATATATGTCAGTAATTTCCAATTGGTGCTTACTTAAGTTAAGAACGCTTTTTAAAATGAAATTTAATGAAACATACTTACACCGTGAAATTATCAGATAGCAATCTATTCTTAGAAAAGGTGGCACATAAAATATGTCGACTACTGCGCGCGTAAGTTGAGCATGTACTTTTAATAAATATTTTACTAAATTTCGAACTGTAATAAAATAGAAAACACGCGAAGGGAACGAATATATTGTATTTCCTTTCACCCTTTTAATCTGGATGTGATTTTTTCCTGAAAAACTAAAGTAGCTCTTGGTTATCTATCTTCGTGCCAGTCTTATTACTTTCATGCCCAAAAAACATCCTATGGACTATATAGGATACTTGTATCTACCCTACGTATACCATGAGCACAAGAAAGGCATTTATTTAATGTATTATAACTTAAATTTTAATTAATTATGATAGATTTATTCGCCAATGTTACATAAGATGTTTTTTTTTCGATTTAGTATATTAAGAATTTGCGAATGACATAAAATTAATTGAGGTCATTATTAATTTAGGAAACGTCTAATCGTAGCTGTAATCAAACCTGCAGCTAGTGCATTAAATTTATATTACCGTTTCTTTAAAATATAAATATTTTGATAGAGGTATAAGGAAACAATAAATCTTAGATCACAATGGCCGCTAGTAAAAATTGGTTCACTCTTGCGATATTGACCATAAACGGGGCAATAAATTATACTAATAAATATGTATAAGTCAAGCTGATATTGACATCGTTACAAAAATGCAAATGTTATTACTACAACTGAAATTTGGCAACGCCTGGCACTTAGAAATAGTCATTTAAACTGGATTACTGGAATCACGAATGTATTTAAATAGATAGTTGAAATCGATTACGTATTCGTACTTTAATGGATTGTGTTTGGCAGATGTAATTATTCAAGGAGAAAAAGCAAATGTACCGCGAGATCGGTAAAAAATCGTGTCGCTTTAATGATTTTTGAAGATTGCAGTCATCGGCGACTTTGTAAAGGCATTTCTCGGCTCCCTGATTAAAAACGACAACACATCAACAACATTTATCTGATGTATCTGATGTTGAGTTTTACATTCCTTATTCCATCTCACTTACATTGACTTTAATAAATCTCAAATTATATTTATTACATTTATTTTTCTGGGTAAAAGGAGTACAATCCGCCCCCTGACCAGGTGGACTGATGACCTGAAGAAAACGGCGGGCTACTGCTGGATTCAGATGGCGCAGGACCGGTAGGAGTGGCGCAGATTAGGGGAGACCTATGTCCAGCAATGAACGTTGAAGGGCTGATGGATGGATGGATGGATATCTTTTATTTTCACTTAACCCTAAACACATATATAATTAAAGTAAAACATAAGAATTATAGGATTAGCACAGCTATCGATATATATAACGAGGCAATGTTGCGAGTTGGGAACGCTTCCCGATGTCAGCAGTTTGGTTGAAACTTATTATATTTAATGTTTAATTATTTGCATACCTTTTATATGTATCTCAGTTTAAGGTGGCTTATTTATGACAAATTTCATAATTAACATGTATGTTTGGCTGAAATCACTGCTGGTACTATACGGCCATGTTACTCTAGGCTATAGGCTATATTTTTTGACCACGTTAATGCCTCAGACATGATTTAACGACCGTTAACAACTTGATAACAATCAAGATTATCTAGTCTAGTGAGCTTTTGAGAAAAATAAACACTTATGAAATAAGCCACTGGCTATCTATATTGATTTACTGTTTCTAATAGAATTATTAGCTGCGTTGTATCTGCGTTATTTGCTAAAGTTGTGTGTATCAGAATGATTAAAAAATAAAAGATAAAAAGCAGGAGACTTCCGTCAGGAGGGAAGTGACCTTTATTGATACATTGTTATGATGATACATTATAAATCACGTATCATCACTAATTCATTATCTAAATAATTTAAAACAAAACAAAATCAAGTAAAATCATGTTTTTATTGAGATAAAACTATAATCGAACGCGCACAATGCTCGAATCTTGATTCTTGCACAAACTCGTGTATAATAAAGAAAGAGAGAAAAAGAATCACGTGGACAGGGCGTAACGATTTATTCTTACGTGACGATATTAAAATTCAATTTCTACTTATTCTCCATTCTGATAACTTTTACACCATTTCACTGTAAGCGGCCTTTAAATATTTTGATCCTAAAATACTGATACTTATATGAATTTAAATTAAGTTTTTCTATATTTCCTTACTTTGTAAGGAAATTACTTTAAATACAACCTCCCAAAGATTGTTTTCACTGTTGGCGCGTTGAATGAAACAAAAAATGACAGCTCGGTTATAAATGCGATCGATAATGAAAACATTGGTACACGCAGGCTGTAGAAAGTGTCTCGACCCGTAACCTTTTTTAAATTTCCGATTCGAGGCAGGTCAATTGAGTCTCAGCTGGGGCTGCCACCTTATTTCGAATAAAAATAGTTTTTTTTTGCAAAACTCAAAATTCAGAAAACAATTGCACACTTTGATTGATTTTTGCATTAATTTGCTGCAATATAGAGGTGCGATATGCATTTTTTTTAAAACACCACACATAATAGCTACTTGAGGTAATCAAATTTTGTTATAAATTACTAATGACTCTGAAATACCTTCTGTGCAACGTATTGATGAGACAAAATAGACAAAAAAATATTTTAAGAAGGTCTGTTAGCTACTTTTCGAGTTTTAGGAATGATCGCAAATAAAGAATCGCAGTCCAACATCACAAAATAATCAAAATAACCAATATCACCCATTTATACCCATGATTAAATACTTCCCACCGCCCCGGAAATCACCATAACTGATGAGGAAGCGTGTAGTATAAAGTCAGGAATAGTAACAAAATGGTTTGTGATGATGGTTGTGATATTATGGGTCTCGAATATGTTTTAGGTTTGATACAATGTGTCGTGCTCCTGAATACCTCCGGAAGATGTATCTTTGAAGTCCTGAATCTTTTGAGTAGGGAAGGTTAATAAGCTTTAAATTGATGTTCTTTTTATAAATAGTAATATAGACGTCGAACGTCTATTTAACTATTTTGAAAATCTTTTTATAACTTATGACCACTTGTTTGTTTAAAACCTTGGCTCAGATTTTGCCCTGATGCGTGACTGTGCCCTTTCCATTTTATTTGAAGTTTTATTACGTACGCACTGTGCTGTTAAACTGTTTTTTTTTTATAAATGTTTTAATATATTCTTTTTTATAGTGTCCCAATAGTAGATACTTAAAGTGAAAAAAGTTATGTATATATCTATGTTATTCATACACTTTCAAACACGGTTAATATTCGAAGTTTCTTCTCGGATCTTCTCAGCTGAGGTCATCTTCCAATCCGGTGGTAGTATAAGAAAAACTAAATGTAAATGACAATTTGTAAGTGCCCTCGTAGGCCTATACAAAAAAAAGGAAGAAAGAAGACGATTAGACCTACTACCAAGTAAAAGAACCAGCGTAGGTCACCAGGGAGGAAGCACCCCCAAATTCATATCTAGCGTGAAGCAGTTCCTGTTTTTCGGCGGAAGTGTATGTTTTCCGGCTTATTTATACATGGGGCTATCATCTTAATCCTCGTAAGTAGCAACGCATCTGTGATATATTTCAGATAGAACTAATGTTCAATATAAAATTGCTTTCAGATATCCATGTGTGTCACTAACCACTTAATATTACGTGGAATGCATTCTCGTTCCCTTTTTTAATCTGTAAAAAAACTTTATTAATGAGTGAATATGAATATTTTCTTGAATTTAGTACGATACTATATTATAGTACATGTGGCAACCCTAGCCTCAACACATAAATAAGACGGTAGCGGCCCTGGCACTACTCTGTTTGTCATTATGCTGCCAATTACAATCAAAGTGAACTCGCCACTCTCGGATAATTTTGTTTTCGCAACAACCATTTCTCTTTATTAATGTATAATTTGTATAAGGGTCCGTCATGTTCGATTTACGTACCTACGTTCCGGTAATACGTACCTATTTTATAAAATAAACTTAAGATACATTTATGTAAGCACAAATAAATCGATACGAATTACAATAAACATTGTGTAATCCTCAGATCTCCAAACCAAAGATGAGGAATGCGATTGCATGTTGCAATTTGGAAAATTGATAGCACTGAACAATTTTATCAATATTCTATAACAATAACATAGTTGAAATTGGCATCTAAAATAGTGAGGTATTGCAAAACGTTACGAACGCGGCGAGCCGAAATATGGTTCCCACGCTGCGCGTGCGCCGTGGCGGGGCGCTGTCGTCCATCAACATCATTATCTATTAAAAATATCACGTCATATTGTTCGCTTTTTGAATAAAGTAACTTTCCTCATCGAATCCGGCCCGCTATCTTATTATCTTGAAGCATCTATAAATCATTACAGTTGTTATGAAACATCTGTCTTTCACCCAAACGTATGCAAACAACCGAGATGGGCTTTAATAGCATCTTTCACGACCTCTTTGTTGCTAAGTAGCGTTGTCATAATTAATGAGATTGCATAATGTCGCTAATGCAAGTTGGCAAAATTGATTTTATTTTTTAAATTGTTTGTAATTTACGTAACAATGAAGAATTACTTGCAGATTTCAAATGTATGTAGTGCATGAATGTACTCATGCTAAAGATTTTTGGAGTGAAACTATGAGAGCTGTAACTGTATAATTTTAATGTCATATTTTTGTCGTAATTTGGGATTATAAGCAATATATTCATGAAGATCTAACAATAAGAGTGTCCACGGAATGGAAGCTGTTGGTGTATCTTAGAGAGCTCTGCACCTGTATTTGAAAACCCCGTACTTCAAACTCATTTGAGGTATGGTCATGTGTTACACATTTAAATGACGATTGATCAGTTTTCGACCAGAAAGGAAAAATGATTAAATTACTAAAATGGCTATTAAAAAATAAGGG
>DWLI01003403.1:0-11880 GCA_018249915.1 Cecropterus dorantes dorantes
AGGCGTGCTAACATTGCTATGCATCTGTGATCGATCTTGTAGACAGCAATTGTGCTGTGTGGTGTCGGTTTAGTAACCTCGCTTCCTCTTTTAGCGTAGATGTCGAAGCAGGCGACTATAGGACAAAAATCTAGCGGATGGACAGAGGCTTCTTTATGTGTAACACCAACCATCACTGAGGCCACTAACAAACATGCCTGAGCTGATGGATAAAGGCGGCAATTAGGTACTACTTAATTGTAGTTGGGTTACATTAGACTCCTATATAAAGAAAAAAATGTTTACTATTTAGACTAACCCGTTAAATATTTACAGAACAAAAAATAAGTATGTGTAGTAATGTAACGACAGTCGAATAAACAAATACCTTTCTATGACCTTTTAATAGGCTTTGTACAAGAAAATCGCTCAATATTTACTGAATTTTTACATATATTTACCAATATTTACTGGATTACCGCCAAAGCTAGATATAAACAAATCTCGAGATATTTTTGATACAATATGTGTTATCAGCTCCAATTGATGATAAGTGTCTGGAAGTCACCCAGGGCATGGTAGAAAATTGTAATTAAACCAAGTCGGATTGGAGTTCTAATGTCGACCAAGGTGTTTAAAGCTGGTAGGACTCTTTGTGTTTCGACTCCGGAAGTTGGTACTTCGGTTGGCGGTGGTCCGCCACACCTATTTTAGCCTAATAACTGCAGTGTTATGTGCTGTTGTATTGTAGCCTGAAGGGTGTGATAAGCGAGACAGACTTATCCGAGGCATTCTAACTCAGTCCTCGGGGGTAGCAACACATCTGGGATCCTGATTATACCTGGGGTTCATTACAAATGTCCATGGGCGGCTGTTGTCACTTACCATCAGATGCACTGCATGCTTGTTTGCTACTTAAAAATACCACAATTGCTTTGTCTTCCCTGAGCACCAAGTAGAGACGATTCAATTAGGTCTTTCCTTTATACTTACGATTGAAGTAGGTATCGAGCATGAAGTAGACTTAATGTTACGTGATCATAGCCGCCTAGGGTTATCAACTTTATATGGAACATGTGCTTCATCTGAATTCAACTACAGATAGGATGCTTCTTCCAAGGACTAGGATGGTCGCTTCATATGAAAGTGGGCCGACAGTCACATATTTAACACATCTGTTGAATATACAGCAGCGCTTAACACTGGTTATATACAGACAACAGATATGTTTGTGATACCCGAAGGAGTCCGAAAGATATTCTACTCAAAAATGGATATCTACTCACTTTGAAACTTAAAGTATTTAAGTTTCAATGAGGGCAAATGAGGCGACCTTTACACCTTAAATTTAGCTCACCGACATATCAAAAGTCTAATGCATTTATCTGAAAATCATTCTGTTAAACAACTTCATTGAGCATAGAAATCGGACAAAGCCGTGAACCAATCACAAAGAAATGCACACGATCAAAGGATTAGCTCTAAGTCATAAATAATGGACGTCATAAGCCGTTCCCACGTCACGAGACGTCTTTATAGGAAGTAAGGCCGCGTCCCGAATGGAGCGTGACGTGTTAGTTGATTTGAGAACAATTGGAGAGACGGCTACATTTGTGGTAGTAATTGGTTTAGACATATGTAGGTGAGTGGCGTAAATTGTTAAGTGTATTGCATGTAACGCAAAATTACTAAATACTTTATGAGGTATCAAAACATGTAATATAGGGAACAGAGAGACAAAGACAAGACAGTTTAAGGAAAAAAGTTGTAATTGACAGGGAGGGAAAAATAGCACATGTTATTGAAATGCAAATATCGTGTTTGTGCGAAGGATATGTACCCAATGAGGAAGTTGAAATTTGAAGAGAGATAAAATAATTTATTTTATTACATAATAAGTTCCTTTGACACTTTTTATCTTTCTATTCCGCGTACGATAAGCGTTTCACAGTATCACAGTATCGTAGTAATCGTATCGTAGTTTTTACAGTATCTTACGCAGTATTGACTGAGGGATAAAGGTCCTACTTATTAACTGGATTTTTGACAATCTTCTACATTCCAGTTTCTCGTTGTCGCCCTTGCAAGATTAGAGGACAGGATTGCAAAAATGAAATAAATAAATATAAATAATTATAATTACAAATTGTCAGTTACAATATTTTTCTTACACTACCACCGGATCGGAACACGATCTCAGCTGAGAAGATCGGGCACGAAATTCTGCCGGTTTGACATTTTTCTTTGTTTTTTTTTTTTTAATTTTTTTAACAATCTTGTTTTCTGGGCAATAAAAGCTAGCTCTAGCATTTTGCCTTACATTTGACAGAAATAGTCTTGTTTGGCAGAAATGTTGGTACTTGCAGAAGAGAATAAAATATCGATGAGTAGAGAATATCTATAATAGTAGAGAGTATCTGGGTCTGCCGTACAACCGTTTTAAATTGCTGTGTTCTTATTTGTAGGACGTGTAAAAGTTGAGATACAATTTGGTTGTTCAGTCTTTGAAAGTACTTAGTAGGTAATGCATCTGTGGCCGACGTGTAAGGCATTGGTGTTGGTAAAATCAGGTAAAACATTATTTTTCCCTAATAACAGATATTAAGCGATGCGTGTTTAGGTATGGAGAATGTGGAAAAACACTTATAGATACGAAGGAAGTATTCCAATTTAGTTCTTAGATCTGTGGACGACGTCTGATTGTATTGTAATCCTTTTCATTTTACATGAATATGCCATTTACCATCAGGTTTATCTAAAATATAAAAAAAGTTTTGTGTTTTTGAACAATATAGGAAGTCTCTCTTTTAAAGTGATGTTATCCATTAGTGGCTCTTCTAATGCAATTAAAGTCATGGTAACTAATTACGTATATGTGACTCATGCAATCACCTATACGTAATTTGTTTAAATATTTTTATTGTATAAATACTCTTTCATTATAGTTTGTTGATCAAATTTTCATGTAAAAGTTCGAACATCCTTGTATACAAAATGTTGGAGTTAATCAATATATCTTGTCAATTGTTCTAGTGTTTTACGTTTTAAAAAGTAAGTTGTTTAGCACGACACGATATTCCAGTTCCCGAATAACATCGCATTGTAAGTGAGGAAACGGCTTTATTCACGCACTTGACCCTTTCAGTGAGAAACCGGGACGCCGAATAAAATTATTAAAAAGAATAAAACCCGAACCCTCGCTCTATCGCACACACGTAAACTTGATAACCTCATTCGGAACGCACACATTCGCGCGACGTTCTCAATTTGAATCACACGCACACATTCAAACGTACAATATTTACGAAACAAGGTTACACACACTTGCATAACGTTAGAACTCTACAGTGTTCGATTTCACTTCATGAAGTCGCTTGGAAGACTTTCTAAAGCGAAGGCCATAAAGGTCAATATTGCTTGAACATACAGCGTAAACATGACAGTATTTGTAGTCGTCAGTTTACTTTATCGCAACAACGCACACATGTGAACGGTAGTGAATGCATTGGAACTCTACGTGTACATTTGGTAGAGCCGGGTAGAGGCGGTATTAGCTTGGAGTGTTTGTGGAGAGTATTTTTAGAGCTGATGCGGTGTTTTTGCCACGCTTGCGTTACCGTTCGCTTGGCGCGAAGTAAATGAGAAACTCGCTAGTTTTTATACGCAGAGTCGCTTGATATTTACATGTTAAATATGAAGAATAACTAGCCATATTTTATATTGAGACATTAGTTACGATGTTTACCATTATTTTATCATTTCTTGTGCAAGTTTGCATACAGGTATATACATATGAAAAAACTGAATTAATTAATTTAGGTCTTAGCACATATATCGTCGCCAAAGTTGTGCATGTTAATAAATAAATTTCCTTGTGCGGCATACTTCTATGTCTGTAGAGATCTTTAATGTAGATATTTATCGAATAACTTAAATTCCCGAGGCGTTACTATATATAGGAACAGTAGTTCTTGAAAATAAGATGTAGTAAGAATTATCTACCAAAAAACTGGTTCATCTACGAGTATTTGAGACTCCAGGAATATTGTCCTTATAACGGACTTACTATCACCGTGATCCACGAGCTCATATTATATGCTGAGATGGCGATTCCTTTCTTTCAAAAAAGGTGCAGTTAAGACTTTACAAAGCTATTAATATATATTCCTTGGATATTAGAATATTGTTCGCCTATGCAGATAGCGGCGTTTGCCTATGAACCTAATAGTTATAAAGCTGAGTTTTGCTAACAACGAGGCATTACCTATAATATTTAGAAGAATAAGAAAATAATTTTATGTCCCCTGTTGGATATAGGTTTCATTAAAATAAGATTGTACGTCTAGTACAATGATTATTGAAGTTAATTAGTTTGATTAGTTTCGGGAACTTTGAGCCTTTCACATGCTCTTTTGTCCGGTTTCAAACGACTACTTCTTCTTCTTTAAAAGCTATAAGCTCATAGAATAAATGAATTGTTGTTGTTACCACCGCTACACCTATTTCAAACGTAAATCACTTCTTGCATTTCGATTAAAGGGTAAGTATGGTTGCCGGCTCCTCAGTAGTAGCAAGGTATATATGAATAACTTCAGATAAAATCACTGTTTTCATAAAGTTGGTATGTAATATATATCTATTAATTCACGGTTTTCCTCCTTGCTGGATTATGACCTAAACCTTTACTATGACTGAGGAGTAATGGTTAAGGTTTAGGTTTAGATCTAGTGGCCAGTATTATTATAATAATAGTATCTACTAACGTGATTAAAACAGCAATACTGAGGCTACAGTAACCTGCAATACTGGATTACGGTCAACAATGTTTGTAACTAAAATCAAAGTATTTCTGTAATTAAATTTCTAACATATTACATAAATATGTTATTTTATTTATTTGGTATCAAAACACTTTATTGAATGAGTCTGGAGTGAACACCGCTTCACCTATTTCTATCTAATATCAATACCTACTACGCACTGCTGTGTTCTGGCCTAAATGACATATTTATTCGACGCGTTTCAAGTTAATCCGCAGTAGTAGCAACGCATCTGTGGCTAATCTTGGGCAAGACTTTGATCTTATCTAGTGTATACAGATGTCTATGGACGGCAGAGGCCACTTACCATGAGGTGCTATTTGTGTGCTACTTTCATACTCTAAAAAAATATATATATTTTTTCAATAAAACACTTATCATTGGTGTGACAGTGATATTTACCCTAGTTTAACTATTCTGGTTCAAACCTGTAAAAAGTAATAGGTAAAAGTTGGTTTTGTTTGCAAGTCTATGTGCTACAAAAATTCTACTTTGATTCCAGGAAAAAACAATTACACCTTCCAACATTAACATCTTTTCTGACATGGATTGGATTATTGGTAACCACTCTGATGAGCTCACACCATGGATTCCAGTTATAGCTGCAAAAAGTTCTTATAAATGCAATTTTTTTCTACTGCCATGTTGTGCCTACAACTTTGATGGTACTAAATATCAACGCCAGAATTCGTCTAAAACACAATATACAGAATACTTGGAATATATTCAAAAGTTATCTGAGGACTGTGGTTTTCATACATACACTGACAGATTAAAAATTCCAAGTACAAAACGAATATGCTTCGTTGGAAAAAAGAGGAAACATAAACAGGAAGAATTTAATAAGTATTGTGAAAGCATAGATACATTAATCTCATCTTCAATTGGTACAGATAATGAGACTACATCTGAGAACTTTAAAGCTAGAGAACCTACTGAAAAAGTTAGAAATTGTACCCAAGTAGACAAGAATGTCATAGATTTAATAGTTTCCTGTGTCGCTAAATATTTACTTGAAGGCTGTAAGGACTCACCAAGTTGGTCACCAGGTAAAACTATAGATATAAGTGAGGTTGTGTCTCTACTTTCATCAAACACGCTAAAAGTGTTAAAGTCAGAATGTGGAGGATTGCAAACTTTATTTAAAAATAATAATCACATCTTTAAAGTAAGAAATGGACAAGTACAATTCCAATATCCGAAGAGTGTTGAAGAAATGTACAGAAATACAACTAATAGAAATAATAAAAAGAATAAATCAAACATCAAAATGAAGGTTAAGGAATGCTGGTTCTATAAGAATCATCCACAAGGTTGTCCTTTATCAGATGCTGATTGCAGCTTTGTACATTAAAAAAGTAATTGTAAATATGATAGTAAATAAAGCAATTAAAGAATTTTATTTCAATACAAAAATATTTATTTATTTATACCCCAACAAAGTATAACAATGATTGCCATAGTCTTATTGAAACAATAATGACTCCTAAATCAATAAAACATAACTTCCCAGTAAATATAAAAATAATAACATAATCATTCAATCATATTGTTAACTCACAACATGAAAAGAAATATAACACATTTTACATAGACTTCTTTAAATGAACTTGCACCATATTCTAATCTAATATATCACATTTAATAATAGAGTAATCAAATTGTTTTATTGTGAAATGCAAATAAGATAATCACAAAAGTCTTAGGAATCCACTTGGAAAAATTCATTAAGTTTGCTTAAATTCCTTTCATCGACTAGTTTGGCCACATCATGCTCTCCCATAAACGAGCAAACCATTCGTAAAGTCATCCATATATTTGAAGAACTGATATCTTTCTCTGAAGACTCTGGATACATGCTCTTAGCTTTATACTGTTGATTCAAAGCAGTAAGGAAATGCTCTGCTGCTTCCCTGTGAGCACCTAAGTTCATGCAAGTAATGCCAACATTGTATCTTGCTCTAATAAATCCTGGCTCCAAATGCAAAGCTTGTTGATATGCGTCTACAGCCTCTTCAGACTTATCACTGTTAGCCAAGGTGGCACCCAGTCTGTTCCAAAGCTTTGCATCTTCACTACTGACCATCAAAGCTGCTTTGAAGCAGTCTACAGCTTTGTCATACTCATGATTGATGTTGAACATAACACCTAGGGCATTTTGAACATCTGGGTCTACTTGGCTGGGATTAAGTTGTGCTGCTCTTAGATATAGAGATGTGACATGTGTTTCCAGTTCTTTTAAACTTAAGTTTTTTATGTCTATGTCTTGGGGGCATAAATCACTGTACTTAGGATTTGCCTTCATCCAGTCAACCAAAGTTAAATATGCATATTTGGGCATATTTTCATTTGTATATGCTGCTGCTAAAGTGAGGTAGGCTTCTAATTGTCTTGGGTCTATTTCCAGTGATTTCTTCAAAGCAGTTATTGCCATAGGATCTTGTTCGTTTTCAGTTTGTGTAGTTCCTAACAAATACCATGCTTCTGCAGAGTTTGGCTGCTGTTGGGCTGCAGCTTCGAAACACAGAACAGCGCCTGGAATATCACCCATTGCCAACTTCTCCTTACCAAGCTCAAGTGCACTTTTGTTTTCTAACATCATGTTGCCTTCAGTGAAGGTATACTCTTCTGCAATACCATTGGCAGTTTCAGAGCTCCAATAATCATCTACATTACTGAGTTTAGCCCACTCGTCTTTATATTTTTCAGCCATCTCATCTATAATTACATCTTTATTCTTTTGTTCTGTGGTTTCACCTAAGTTTAACTCGCCAGCACTTATTTTCTTCATAAACGACATAAATTGATTGTATGCCATCTCATCATCTTCTTTTACAGTGTTTACATATTCTTGAGCCTTTGCTTTGACATCACTATCAGTGACAGTTGCAAGTTCTGATTCGCTTATGTACTGAATTTGCACAGGAGAAATCATTGGGTGTGATAAAACTGGCTGATAAGGCATTTGATAGTTTCCTAATAAACGTGGAGTGGCCATCATGGTAGAAGGGCCAGGGCCCCACTGTGCTTGCAAATTAACATTCATTTGCTGACTAGTTGTTGGTTGTTGTATGTTTCTCTGCATATTTACTTTTTCTACGTCTTGGATGTTATTTAGTAAGGCATTCATGTTAAAGGTTTGTGGTGCTTGCGCGTTTTGTGCCATGAACTCGTTGACGAATCTATCGGCAGGATTAAACGATTGGGATATTGATGCATCGCGGTTTACGATATTTGAAAGCTGTACGAGGGAATTGTTACCACCGCAGTCTCCGCCGATGAGTTTATTCAAAGACATGTCTAAACTTTCCTTTGTTACACGTATGTAGGTTAAAGGTCAATACGCACTAGAATCCGTGTTTTATCAGTATTAACTAACGTCACAGTGTATGTGACACAGCAATAACTCGCTGGATTGTAGTATTTCATTCAAGACCTAATGTTTTCAGTAAAGTTCTGATAACATTATGACATGCAGTGACAATTTGTTGATGACATATAAAATGCAAATCAAAAGTGTTGCTGTGTCTTCAAATATTAGCATATAAAATAACAGATTCATCTTACAATTAAATATTGTCGATAGCGTTTGAAGAGCATTGATTAAATAATCTTGTGCAAAATATTATGAACATTATGTGACTAACGTTCAATAATAGGTAATATAACTATTGTATCAATCTATACGCAACCTTTGCCTCAAATAAAATGAAAATTATAAAAAATTCACGACATACAGCTGACTGTCATTGTGATTATCAATTGTCAATTATAATGAAGGATTGAAAAATGTTGTTGTAGTGGGAAATTTTGTATGAAATTTAATTTTCATCAATATTATGTGAGAAACATGTTCCTTTCATACAAAGATCGTATTGATCAGTTAGAATAAATGCTTTATTTTAGGTGTCAGTACCAGAATAATATACTTTGGCTGGTTAATCATCAAATGGCTTACAGTAATAGGTTATGCAACAAAAGTCACATGGATATTGCATTTAGCTTTATCTTATGAATTACACAGAAAAATTAAAATATAACTAATGAATAGATGACAATGTCGCAACCTAAGGAAGAGACGAAAGTGGAAACCACTCAAAACAATGAACCAAATAACAAAGAGCCAGATACCACAGAACTAGAAGATACTTGGCTAGTAAGTGTCACACTTATTTCTATTAATAAACCTGTATCCATTTGAAAGGGTGATAAAAAAACACTGATAAAAATAGCTGGACACAGATCTCTCCTAAAAGGGTTATTTGCTTAGCAGGTTTTAACCTATGTGAGCCAATACACCAATAATTAAGAAGATGTCTGTGTAAAACCTACACTTTTTAATCTAATAAATATAATCTAATAAAAAATCCCAGGCACTGAGATTTCTGAAATTATGTGCATATTAGAAACGAATTATCACTGCTTTACGGTGAAGGAAAACATCGTAAGGAAACCTGCACACCTGAGAGGTCTCTGAAAAAAAAAGAGTTCTCAAAGGTGTGTGAAGTCTACCAATTCGCATTCGGCCAGCGTGGTGGACTATGGCCTAAAACTCTCTCATTCTGTGGGATGGCCCATGCCCAGCAGTGGGACGATAATGGGTTGATGATGAAATATAGTAATTCTGTATGCAACCTATCTGATAGTTAATGGTCATTTCTACATTAGCTTAGACCGGGCATGATGATCCAATGGCACACAAAAAAATTGCAGATTAATACTAGTGATTATTGATGTGCTGGATTGTTAAAATGATAGATCCGCGGATATGGATATGAATACGGATCAATGGGGTCTAGATCGGCTGATACAGATACGGATCTCAATTGTGTTACAAATTTACGTACTTGATGCACGTGTCCTTAAATCAACAGATGCATTATTGACATGTTTGTGCATGTACCCTTAGTACGAGTTTATTATGTTTCCTTAAAACAGTTATTGTTAATGTTTTATCTTATCGTTTCAAAGAACACTGTCAACTGTGATATTAATGAACAACATAGAATTTAATACTATTTCATAACCACCTAATCGCCTATGTGTATTTAGAATTTTGGGTATATATTATGCTCAAAGATTGAAAAACACTCAGTGAGCAGAAAAATAGTTCACAACGCTTTCTGGTCACAGTAAAACATCCATCCATTTTCTTTATTGCCACAAGGCATTGTTTTCGAATAGCATGTCAGCCACGACATGATTTTCGCTACGTACAGTAAAACGTCCTACTGTGACCACAACGCATTGTGAACTATTTTTCCGGTCCATTTGAGATCCGTCTAAAAAGATACGGATACGGATTTTTCTCATGCTGCAGATATCCGCGGATACAGATATCCGGTATCAATCCAAGAATAAATCAGATAAGGTCCTACAGCTGGCGAATGTTATAATTCGGCTATCTTTTAAACTTGCTCACAGATTCGAGAGTGTGACATATACAAAGAGGAGTACAAAGAATGCACCAGCTTTAAAGGCAGATTCCACCAGTATTTTATTTATGGAGAGTCCCTAGACTGCAACCAATGGAAGAAGGATTATGACAACTGCTGTAAATGGGAAGATAGCAAGGATACTAAAGCTGCGGTGAGTTGATTTGAGCACGAACAACTTCTTAGCATAGCATTCTTCTTAGCTTAGCATAACATACAGAGAAACTTTACTTTATATGGTAATCTAAGTAATTCTAATCATGATACAATAATCTCATGTGTGCTGTTGCTAACGACATAAATCAATCGATACTCATCAGCCATGTCATCAAACACATTATTTTTAGCAAAATCGTAAGTAGAAACGCTAAAAATGTTGCCTAACTCTGGATTACATGCCATGAGAATTTCGGAACGAAAAACTTGTTTTAAAATATGTTTTCCTTCCTAATAAAAAGAATGAAGGAAAGAAGTGTTGAGTAATATACACTACAACCCTTAATTTTTATATGGATTATGTCTGAGTATTTGTTAACTATTATGATTATTTGTTAAACATGAACACTCCTCCTCTACTTTTTTCAATAGCATTTTTAATACTTTCAGGTCTGCTAATTAAGTAACAAATGTAAATATAAATAATAGATTCATCATTATTGTGTTTTCGGGGTACTGATTGTGTGTTGTCAAAGATTAAACATTCAATAGAAATAAAGATATTCACACAAGGCTAACTTCTTTAAACACACAGGAATCATACCAATATTAAAGATAAATTTGTGAGCATAGATGGATTTTTGTACTTTTTCACATAAAAACTCCTGATTGGCTTTGGCTTAAATTTTGCACACTGACAATTAATGGAATGGATTAATGTATAAAACATTTTACTATAGTAAACATGACCTAAACATGTGGACTTATAGGAAAAATCCAATTACATGTATTATTAGGACTGTCAATTTTATTTCAGGAAGCATTAATATTAAGTGAGAAAAAAAGAAGATTGACCAGGCTCAAGCCACACTACATGAATGATGTTTGGAAAAAACGAGCTGGCCCTCCTGCAGACTGGGACAAACCACTGCCAGAGTGGATGAGGCAGAGGGATGAGAACACATACCTTGCTCAGAAAGCTAAGGAGTTGAGAGAAGGAACATCTGAAGAAGAAAGTAATAGCTTTTGTACAATAATGTAGTATTTTTACTTCTAATGTTCCTATATAGTAGGTATGTGGTTTGTTACTTTAGTTCAGTAACATTGTTGATAGTGACTAAATGTAAATAAATGTATAAATTAATGAATATTTTTGTTTTTTTTTAGTTTATTTCCTTCCATGTGCAATTAAAAAAAAATTAGAGTTATTAAGAGGTCAAAAGTGGTTCCAAACGATCCGTGTAAATAGCACGTCGCTGCGCTGCTAAAACTTGTTAACGCGCTTCGCGTGTTTTGATAATTAAGAATACTTGATTTCCACAGACAACCTACCCCCGAGACATGTCTTCTTGGCGATTCTCTTAGTAAATTATTCTGTAAATATTAGAAAAAAAGGAGACGCGCGGGGGGCGGGGCTAACGTCACTTAGAGATGTGTAGCATTGATGTATCGATATCGATAAAGCGTAGATACAGGTACATGAAAAATTT
>DWLI01003404.1:0-11880 GCA_018249915.1 Cecropterus dorantes dorantes
ACTGAATATTTTGAATAAAATTCTTGAGACAAAACATATAGATTGTCTCCTCAAATGTTACTAAATATCACTTGCGCGGTATCGTAACTGTATTTTTTATGAGTTTTTTGTCTCTCCTGAAAAGTTACCAAATATCACTTACGCGGTATTGTTATATAAGCGACGATATTATATACTACTCGACCAAGCTAACTAGACGAACGGAAGGTATGCGGCTTCCCTCCCCGGTCCCGCCTCATGCCCCGCTCTCGTCCTAGTACCGTTCGCACATAAACTCCCTAATCTGTTTTAATTTTAGATAATAAAAGAAATAAACAATTTTTAATTTGTCTTACTCATTATTTTTTGTTACAATGTTAACCAAAATAAGTAAAAAAGCGTTGGTTAAGTATAAATGTATATATAAATTATTTAGACAGAAATTTATTGAAATCCACATATCACAAAAAAACATGATTTTTTTTGTGAGTGACGTCACGTTTGACATTCGTCTAGTTAGCTTGGTCGACTAGTACATGCAAATACTAAAATATATTGAGTTAGGCGCAAAGTTGCGATAGCTTATCGCGCTATATAAAATTGGAGTTTCTAAATAAATAGCCCTATATAAGAATTATAAAAATATAAACAATAAAGTGGTAGAACAATGTATGATCGATTTTGGATGTAACGATCTTTTAACTCATATTTGCAGTGTTATAATACTGTATTTTGGTTTAAATATAACTATGTATAATATATAGGAACGACACTTATGTTCTAACTTAGCTCGATGACTTCATAAAGGTGTGATACAACAACATTTTTATTTGTATTCAATGTTTAACGTTACCATTTTCGTTTGAAGAAATGTATAGAAAAAAGTATACAGATGACAATGGGATGAAAGAATGTTAAAAAGCGTAAAAATGCGTTTTTGGTAATAATTTAAATTTTGATTTGGTTCAAAATTAATGTAAAACAGTAAAACGGAATGTCCCGGTTTCCTTTAATAATAATATAAGATTTATTTTCGAAACGGGTTGTGGGGACATGATTATTTACTATAAATGTACAAATAAGTATAAGAATGATATCTACGAGTTGGTTATGAGCGGATCATTCTATCATTCGTTCGCCGAGTGAATGGAAAAGTTTTAAAAATGTTGATCGGTTGTTTATTGTCTATGCTGCTAACTATATTTACAGTTGAAATTTTAAAAACAGATTTAAAACTATTCAGAAATTTAAATAAGTAAGATTTAATCTGTTTAATTTTCATGTTCCCACAAAACATAAAATTAGTTAATAAATATTGAATCTACCTCAACCAAATTACCCATTAACGTTGTTTGTAAGTGTTCTCTTGAGTCTTATTATTATTACTAATAAATTACTGAATTGTAGTGTTTTTGATAATAAAATTATTATTAGTTCCAACTTCCCATTTTGATATGGTAATTATTGTTACCAAGCGTATTGAATGTGGTCGACGACGTGTTACTACGGTATTGTCAGATTAAAAGGAAATTAAATTTGAAAATAAATATAACATAGTTTGTTTTATTTTAATACACTCAAATTATTATAATTAATTTTAGTACTTACTTAATCAACAATAGAGTTTAACTAAGATACTAATTTCCGTAACACCTTCTTACTTCATACTTTTTGGAGTTTACACCTCAAGAATCGATTTTCATATAAGGCGCCCGGTATGAGAAAAATATGAATAAAATCTAGTGATCGAATGAAGTCGTTACGTTTTTGGTGCGCAACCTATTGTGCGCACCAAAAAAGCACCCCTAAACGCGCCCCTTTCTGTTATTGTGAGTATTAAGACGTGCATAGGGTATGCTGCAAGGCAGCTTATTATAATTAAAATATGTAACTTCTTTGATTTTGATGGCTCATCTATAGATATTATTTTCGACTTTTAAATATTTACTCACATATCTTTATAGCGTTTGGGCTTATCTTTTAATTTAAATATAATGTGTATCATACATAAATATAATATGTATAATGTGTATCATACTCTTATCAAATGTGTGTAAAATACGTATCTACATTCGTTTACGTATATATTTTCTATGTAACGCATGAATGACACAATTTCGGGCTTAATTTACATATAAAGGGTTATGATCATAAGTTGTTATATGTTAATACAAGGCGTGCGACGCAGTTTCACCCGCTACTAAATAAGAAAAACAACAAACTAACATAGCGTAATATTACCTATAGCCTATATTCTTTAAATTCGAACCAGTTCCTGAGATTAGCCCGTTGAACCGAACCAACTCTATTGCTTTATAATATTAGTATAGATTAAGAACTAAGTTTGGAAGGCGCGAAGTTAAAGCTTTGGAAACTATAAACAGCTGCTAAGGGAAGTTCGATGTATCCTCACACAACAAAATATATTGTAAAGCTATAAACTCGGTACTATGTCAAGAGATGACACTTTGAGTGGGTTTTTTTTAAACACTTTACACACGCATAGCCCCGCAGTAGGATTTTCTCCTGTGACGCAGTTACCATGGATACACAAAGACGAATACACAAACTCCCAGACCCAGAACAGAAATCTAAATTCATCATTCAGATGTCTGTCTGACCCGGAACCCACTGCGTATCAGACCGGTATAGTGACCGCTCCGCCACGCGGGTCGTCGAAGGTGAAGCCACCATGAAACAACATTATCAAATTTGAGAATTATAATTCTGTTTAACTAAAAATATATTTGGATTGTTTGGATGAAACTAGACGCGGGATTTTATCCCTTAACAATACCATATATTATCTTGTTAAAGTAAGAATGGGAGATAAAAAAATCAAACAATAAATAGATACTGTATACAATTTATTTAGGGCTTATTTTTTAGTTGCACGAGGAGGCTCTGTCGACACAGGCGCGATATAGCGCTATCGTCCTTCCGACGTAACTTAGCCGCGAGGCGCGCCAGGCTGAAGCGGGAACGAGGACGACTTCTACGAGATCCTGAAAATAAAGAATTATTTGGTAATCACTGCAATGGTGTTGATATGTGCAAGGAGAGTTAACCACATTTAAGCAAGCATTATGCCTGTTGTGGTTGCACATCTGGCATTAAAACCAGATCTACCAGAAGTCGTAGATAGAAAAAAGTCTCTTTATTGCACACTTTATCTATAGTAGAAGTGAATTCTGATGGTAAGTGACAATCCAAGAACACACGGCACACCCATGGACATCTGTAATTAATCCCAGATAAAATTAGAGTTGTACCAGATCACTGAGATCACTGAGATCACAATTCTTCTCTGTTGAGGTCGTGTTCCGATCCGGAACACAACACAAAAATATTTATTCCATATCAATTACCTTCAGTGACTCGTTGCCAAGACTCCCTGTCTACGTTGACCATGCCGGTGGAAGCACTACGACCCAGGGTTGGCTCTTGGCTGGCTGATGCATGACCTTCAGTTACATCGCTCTCGCAGCTTATTCGACTCGACCTGTAAAAGAAATTGGTAATAGATATAATTCGTAAACTTTAAATATTGACTTTAATGGCTTTTAGGAACGTTTATATTAGTGTAAAGCTTACTAGCGACTTCCTGCAACTCATCAAGAGATGGCGCCACTTGTATTCTAAATCGCGCTATCGAAGTTTTCTCAAATCATGACCAAATGTCTCGTTTATCTAAAGTCGGAATAGTAGTTCAAACTGTCTTGTAATTTAAACACGCACCTGTGGTCAACATTATGTAATATCTCTATTATTTTTGGAGTATGACAAGTCGTGTTTATGGGGAGAGTAATCAGTTAATACATTATTTATAGTAAGAAACTTACCTGTCACCAGGCCTCAAGTCACTAGCAGAACTGGTTTCCTCTCGTCTCAACGGAATTGGTGATGAGAGAAACCTCTCTCTTGCTTCTCGAATCCTCGCAGCTCTCTCAGTAAGTCTTGCTTCCACAGTATCTGATTCTGCGTTTGTTGCTGGAGACTCCACTGCTGAGAGCGATCTTTCAAAGTAACCAGGATTTTCTGACATAAACTTGGATAAACTTGGCACTATTGTTTCCGACAATTGTCGCAAAATTGGTAATTGAGGAGGAGGAGAGCTAGATGGTTGAACATCCGGGAGGTTTTTCGTTAAATCTGGTACTATTGTGTCTGTGCTGGCAGTGGTTTCCCGAATATTCTCCTGACTGTCTTCGATTTCTTTACTTTGTTCTATTTCTTGTTTAACTTGCTCGGGATGAAGGGCGTTCGCACTGTGGGACTTTAAGACCCCTTCCATGCTTTGTATCGTGGGAGTTAGTCGTTTTTCAGCAGACGTTTGATCTCTTCTCGAAAGTTGACAGGCACTTGCTGACTTTTGAACTTCCCGCTCAAGAAATGGGTTGTTTCTGTAGGAGGAAAATAAATATTTATATATATTTTTAACTGTTATTCCGGTTAAAACTAAGACGGTTAGTCTTTACGTATATTATACCTAATATTAACCCCAAGTGGCATATCGGGAGGCCGTCGTCTCTCAGCAGATGGTGACCTCCAGGCAGGAGAAGATGCACCGCTGCTTCCACCAGATCCGGGACCTACAAGCAATTTTTGAGTATTGTGAAATAAATTACTATGAAATATTTATATAACTAATGTACATAACGTCATTACCTTCTTCTTCTTTAATCTTTTTGTTATAACGTTGTATCATAATGCGAATAGATGGCGCTGTTTCTTTTGATTGAGGTTTTCTTTGTGAAGAAGGGGAAGATGGAAGAGGAGGTCTCGTTCTTGGTATTTGTTCGTCTGCCTCTTGTAGGTCACCTGATCCTTTCGAACGGGCATCGGAATCCTGTTTGCTTTTATTGTTATCTTTATCTGCTTTTCGCCATACATCAGTACTGCGGTGGGTTACATGACTAGAAGTTGGTCTAACCTCATCCAAATCTTCAACATCTAAAGGTATGACGGCTCTTGGGACAGTTTCACCGCTTCTGACTACAGGTGAGAAAATCTTTCGTGTCGTTTTCACAATAACTTCTGGCGATACATCTCGAGGTTCTGGTGCTTTAAGTTTTAAGACGAAGACCTAAAGGATAAAAAATATACAATTAAAATAAATAATTTTGTAAGTTTGTATAATATGTAGTTTCGAAATTGCATAATAATTACCTCTCCTTCTGAATCTGAATGAAGAGATGTTGGAGGTGTTCGGGGTTTTTCGGACGGTCGTCGAAGTCTTTTTCGTCTTCTTGGAATCTCCACTGTAACGGTGTCCACATCTGGCTCTGTATCACTCTCGGATGGTTTAGACTGTTCTCTCTCCAGCCTTGCTCTAGACTTGTTCTTTTTCTTTCCATTGCTTCTATCATCCTTGCGTTTATTATCGTCCCTCAAGTCATCATTACTATCTTTACCATTTTTCGCTTCTCTTATACTTTCAATTTGCTTGAAGTTTTTTTGACTAGAGCTCATACTAGTAGACGGCATTTCCTTATCACTAACATCATATGCAGGCCTTTCAGTTTCAGAGCAAGTGGCATTATCTCTAAACCGATTAGAACTTGCTCTTTCTATTTCTTCTATTGTTTTTCTAATGAATCTTGCGTCTTCTTCTATACTAGGTTGTCTACCTAATTTTCTTTTGGTATTTTTATCTGCGACCTTTATCTGAAAGTATTGTTTTTTTCTTTTATTGAAAAAGATATATATTTAAATTACGTGAAATTGAATTAAGGAATTTATAATACCTGTTCCCGAGAAGTTTTTGGTTTTGTTCCTGAGGTATCTTTTGATTTGCATCCACGAGTATCTGAAAGAACAACTGTAGGAATTGTTGAAATAGACACTAACTAGTAGTGTGAGTAGATAATTTCCAAAATTAAGTTATAAATATTACCAGCTCCATTAGCCTGGAGAACCGCGGTGCCCGTGACTGCGGAACTGGTCTCGCATAGCAGTCTGGCTTCAGCTTGACCGTACGTGTATACAGGTTTTTGAGGAGTGTGTCGAGGAGACACGGCTACCAGAGGTGCTGCTGTGCAGATCTCTTCAGCTTCTACTTCTACTAAGACTGCACCACGGGCGTGGTCGCCGTCGCATTCATCCGCGCCATCAGGCTGGAATGTATAAATTTATTTATATTGATACATTATGATTGCCTTTTTTATGGCAGAATTTAAAACATTTTAATAAATCTTTTATGGGAGAGAAAAACTTATGAGGTAACAGCTCCGCGACTTATGAAGACTCAAAATCTTCCTGGGGTTGGTCACAGATATTCATGTGCGTCAGTGGCCATTTGGAATTTAAATTAGATTTAGAGATTACTCTGATAAATCATATTCGCATTAAAAATTATAGATAGCGTGGGTAAGATAACGTACGGTATGTTCTCTATCATACTCCGATTCGAAGTCATCAGCGTCGTTCACACTGAGACTAGACGCGTGTACCCGACCAGAGCCCCCGGCTGAGGGGGCCACGCTTCCGTCCGACTGGGTCCTCGTCAGAGGCGCCGCGGGCTGCTTCGCCCTCGCCCGGGCCGCTTGCAGCAACGCCGACGTTGAAGCTTCTGGCGCGATGCCCCGGGATTTTTCCCATTCGTGCAGCTTGCGGGTGAACGAGCGAGATATTCCTGACAGATTAAAAAAAATCAATTGAAATAATTTTAGGTAATTTACTCTATAAGTCAAGTTACGGACTACAAATAAATTGTATGAATTATCAAATTAAGTAGTTAGCAAACAAAGACAAATGGACAGAAGTTCTTTAAATTAAAGAAATTGTAATGGGACTTATTCTCAATCCTATAACATTTTTTTGACAAACATAAGCGATGTACAACGAAGATTTTTAATTTTTTTATTATATGTATATACATATAAATGCATTTATTTTATTGAACTTGAATTAGTTTTGAACTGAATTTTCACGTAAATATACATTTTACATTCTAAAACAAATAGATGTATTTTCAAATAAATAACAATGATAATCAACAAGAAAAGAGTTTGGAAATTAAAATACAATAAAGGCTTTGTAGTAAATCGTAGATATAAACTGCAAATCGAAGTCCGCTAGGCCTTATTTCATAATAAAATAGTTTTTACAATGTTATTGTGTATATTCTAACTAACATACATGAAAAAAAATTCACCTTGAAATTTGAAAAGACCTGTCGACGTCTGCACTAGGACCTCATCCGGTTTTGCTTCCTCCTCCCAAGTAGGCACGGAATTTGTCTCTTTCATACGTTTCCATTCATCTGAAATATACAAATGTATTAGGTAATAAAAAAGTATAATAATTATGATAATTAAGTTAATTTATTACCTAAAGGTTTATTGATGTATCCATAACAAATCATTTTTTTTATTTAGTTTAAAAATCATTAGTTATCTGCATATATTACAGTAGCAACCTTCTTGTTAATACTGTACATTAAGTATTAACAAGAAGGTTGCTACTGAAATAGAATCGGATAGTAGGAACGAAAGGTTTTAGTTTGTATAACTTTCTCTATGTATTCTACTATGTATCACCTATTAACAACTTTATTAGTGTGTAAGCAAAATGTTTGTCGTGCCCACCTGTAAAAGCGGGTACACGACCGATAACCAAAATGTATTTTTATTATGTATAACAAGTGTACCAAGCCTTGATGAGCCTTAAAAAATAAATAAAAAGGACATACTCAAATTTCGGAAAATTATGTTAAATACTTGAAACTACTCCAAACTACATTGTATCTCCTCAAGCGAATTCAAAGTGACGATGTCGTCATAGAAAGGGGCAAACATAAACGGTAAGGTCTTTTAATAAGCTCGCTTAAACGCACTCTTGGAAATACCAACACAATTTTGTTATATCCTCAAAATGCAAATGTTGCATTAGGTGGTTTTATTTTCACTGTCCGTTGTCTTTACTTATTCTTCTTACCCCATTTTTTAAGGAAGTCCTCGCTTAAGTCCTGCCTGGCGGGCACGGGCGGTGGCTGCCTTACTCCTTTCATCCGTTGCCATTCTGCAAGTTTCTTACGAAAGTCCGCTGATAACTGTTCTTCGGTGGCTACCGGTCGGGATGCTATGAAATAGAGATCCTTGACAAAAGTATCCTTGGGCGCCAATGGTAATAAATTAATATTGTATGTAAATAAAATTATTAATTATACCATATGTGAACTAAGCATATTGATTCTATTTCGAAGTTTTATCATGATTTTGTTGTCATCTGGTTTGACTGGTATTTAACCCCCTTATATATTATGTTCGTCATTGTAGTCTTTATTTAAAAAAAGCCGTGAATATAAATAAAAAGGATTGTTTTATACCCCGAGATTTTTAATCTCAAGGATATTATCTTCTAATCATCATCACCATGGAACATTTTTTTCAACTTAAGTGAGGATCGTAGTAAATAATACCGAAAGCTAAGCGAAAGTGTATGTTTAGAAAAAAATGTTTGATTACCTGCGTAAAGCTTCCCTATTGGATGTCTATCCGAGAACTCCCTGCGCAAACGCAGCTGTAACGCAGCGTAATCGCGCGCTATCTCCTCCCGTACCCCGCTCGCCTCGCAGCCGCTACTCACGCCTTCTGTTTCTGTCAAGACAATTTTCGTGATAAGTTCTATGAAATAAAATGAAACAAAAATATCAGAGGACTCTTTCAAATTAATTCAAATGTTGAAAATCTCAGTAACCGGACAAACTCAAAAATAACGGAAAATGTGCGCCTCCTCAAAGATTATATAGGACGTCAGACAGTTTTTGACATTGGAAATATAATCAGAGAAACCACAACCTTTTTAAAATAGCATAATGTTTTTTTGAATGTCTGTTCTGCTTAAAAACCTAGAAGTATCGTAAATCTAAGCATTTTAAAATTATTTATGAGCGAAATCGAAGAGTATAGAAATACTATGTAGCAAAATGTCCAATTTGTCAAATTTTTATGATAAACAATAATTGTAAATAAAAATGTAGAAATTACGTGTATTTGTTGATCGCTATTAAGATGAAAGATCATGAAATAATGAATAACTCTACATTATTTTAATACATTTAATTTGAAACTGACAAGAAAATAAATAATGTAAGTATAGGAACTTGAAATATTACTGCTTAGACCTTCACGAGGAGATCTCTTGGTATAGTCTCTTAGTGACCCACAAAATAACCACTCTTTAATACTTGTTGCTAACTCTTAGTTCCTATATTTTAGTTTTTCTTTAATTTATTCCGTAATTTATACTATGCAAAAATTCCTAATTTGATTTTGCACTCTACCTATTCTTTCTGATACTTCTTCTTACTCCGCACCCTAAGGTTGTCTGGAAGAAATCGCTGTTTAGCGATGAGACCGCCTTTTGTATTTTTAAAATTGTAAATATTATTGTATAACTATCTTTTTTTTATATTATTATTATTAAAATCAAAAAGACGAGGAATGACTTAGCAAATATCATCATATAAATTTATTTTCAGGTGGAAATTGGGGAATGAAACAAATGGTTGTCAATTTACTGATCTTCCTTCTGATTGTAGGAGCTATTTATGCATTAGTGAGTATAATAATAAATTTACAAGCAATGAAAAAAGACAAATCGCTGAATTTCTTGCCAGAACTTATCAGTTTTGTTCCGATCCGGTGATTGTATAAGAAAAAATATTGTAACTGACAAAATAAAGATATTTTATTTCATTTCATGCTAAAATAAAAAATAGCCCAAAACCAATCCCAAATATTCAATTGTTATGCGTCATTAAATTAATGAAATTCATTCTTTAATTATATTTATTTCAATTTTTCATCATTATCAACATCATTTTTCAACGCATCATCATAATTGCATTAGCAACATCATAATTGCATCTATTATCACAATTCCAGCATGTTTTTATTAATTTTCACTCTTTCCAGGCATACCCTGACAGTCAGTTCGCGTCAACAGCGTCAGCGATCCGTCAGATATGGTCCGGTAACTGTCGGCTGAACTGCCGTCAGAGCGAGCTCAGTGGGTTCAGTGGTCTTAGCGGGCTGGTCCCAGGGCTGGAGGGCAAGGTCAGCCGTGTGGCGCACAGCAGCCATGCGGGACCCAGCAACGGTTGCGCATGCGCGTCTTGTCCGTGCGCCTTGATCGACAATGTTCTTAGGTTCAGTGTTTGTTTTTTACCCTGCTGAGTTTGTTCCGGGATCGTCTCAGTTGAGATCATGTTTCGATCTGATTGTAATATTACTAGGTAAAATAAATTCCTTCACACAGTACTCTATGATAATGTAAAAAAATGCTGCAGGACTTGCCAGCCAGCCACAACAATGTATTCGCGTGCCGTGAATGTCGTTACTGCCGGCTACTATACAGTGCTCGAAGCGGTTAGTATAATACTATTTTATATTCCAGTTTAAGTAGTTTTAGGAGTGTGTTGAAGATAGTAGAATCCTTTGTTTAATTGCCCTGCACTTGTGTTTTTCTGCCCTGTAACACTGGTGTTACCTATGTATGTTCGGGTTTAATGGATCATTTTCTTGTCGCACCCGCATGCGTTTATAAGTACCTTAAACACGTTTCATAAATACTTTTCCTATCACACGTGTTAAAAGCACGCGGGGAAAAGATTGCAGAGATTATACCATGTACATCATTTGGTTAAACATAGAATAATACATGTTTTACAAGACGTTTTCCTAAGTAACGATATGAAATTCTAGTACAGTTTTGATTATTTATGTTCAGCCAAGTAGTTGCCTGTAACTAACTGATGATTATGTGATTTTAGTTAAACGAAATTTACTCCTACGTACAAAGAGTGGTCAGCTGCAGAGCGTCCTGCCAGAGGCCTCAGGTAATGATAATGTACGTACGATATAAACGCTCTTTAACATATTTTTAACATAGAAGTACCAACAATAGGTACTTTAATGTGTGGTTAACCGCTCACTGTCATTTTAGTATTTAGGAGAGACAATGTACCTAAAATTGACTACAGATAAAACCCCTGCTCTGTAAGCAGTTACTTATAAACATTCAAAATCTACATGCTTGATTGCTATTTAATGCTTTTGCTTATGTTAATGCCGGGTGTCATCACGATAGTCTGGAATTATATAGATTTTATTTTTTAATTTAAACTGACTGGCTTGTGACCTTACATTTGATTTTGATATTTTGAATATTTAACAAAATGGCTTAATATAAACTTATACAGACAGAATATCAGAACAAAATAACTTAACTTTATAAATATATTATGGCAAATTAAACCCTATATTGGATTCCAATTCCAAAAGACTTTATTCTCCCACATCATAACGTAATAACGGTTCTTCTATAACCATTTTACAGTTAATAGAAGACAAAGACTCAGGTACAGAAAATATATACTTCGGTTACAAAAATATAGATAGTGTAGTTAAGGCCAGGGATAAAAAGAGAACATCCGAGTCTGGTTTCCGTTCCTCAAGGTCAATTATCTTCAGAGATATATCTGATATAAAAAATCGCGAGGAAAGACGGTCAAGCAAGGATTCATTGGAGGATGTTAAGGAAGGAATATCTGAGGCAACGTTAAAGCCAACGGAAACAAAATCGCCGACGACTTCCGGAGATTTGAGCCATTGTCCGCTATGTAGAGAAAAGGGCACTGTATGTATGAAGAACTGTCCGAAGGCTCCTGCAAAAAAGAAATAAAAATATTCCAAAGTTTTTTTTGTTTTACTTCGTTATGAAAGTAGAACCACTTTAGTTGAACTGTACGCCTTTAGTTAGAGTGGAACTGAGTGACTGTATGCTTGCTTGGGAGTTGCGACTTCAATCATATTAAAGTCTGGTACATTATTGAAGTGAAATGAAATGAAATATCTTTATTTTGCATAGGCCTACGGTGGCACTTACAAATTGTCA
>DWLI01003405.1:0-11880 GCA_018249915.1 Cecropterus dorantes dorantes
GAAGGGAAATCGCATTCCATCCGTTCGTCTAGTTAGCTTGGTCGAGTAGTAGATATGGGCTCCACTTACTCCATTCTTAATATTAATCGAATTACTGGGTTGCTCGAATTATTCGATTAATATTTTAATTAATTATAATACGATGATTACTCGTACTATTTGCAGTTAGATATTAGTTATATGAAAAGTATGTAAAGATATATTTCTTATTGTCATGGAATATTAATTTTTTATAAATAATTCCATTCACAATGTGCGAATAATCGATGTTTTTCGATTAATTTATAGTCTGGGTTTCTGCGTTATTAAAAAATAAGTTAATTACAAGTAGAACATACGAGTATTTTTACGTTCCAGAACCCTACGACACAGTTTTGTAACTTTTGTAGTAGTTTACGAATGTAAAGTTTTGTGATATTGTTTACGTGTTCAATAAAATCACTGCTGGATATAGGCCTCCCCTAAACGGCCCCACTCTAACCGGTCCTGTGCCTTCTGAATACAACGGTTTCCCGCTGTCTTCTTCAGGTCATCCGTCCACCTGGTCGGGAGGCGACCTGTGCTCCTTTTGCCTAAACGTAGTCGCCACTCGAGGACTTTCCTTCCCTAATAGTTTTAGTATCTACCATTAATTTCAAATCTCAATTGAATTAAATTCTGGTTGCATGCTATTATGTAAGGCTGCTAATAATAAGTAGAGTTCATCACAACGTAATGTAAATCGTCTAAGATTAGTCGACCACGTACAAGCAGTGTGCTAGGAAATAAAGCGAAGGTAATCGTCGCCAATTGAAGAAACTAAATGATAGGCGACAATCTGCCACTCAATGCCATTCATTAGACTAGCTGAACTATATTTAGCTGATAAAGCTACATTGTAGAATCGTTTGAAGTGTTGCAATAGGTTTTGCGTTTAGAATTAGCTGATTATTTTCAAACATTACTGGGAATTTCAAAATATTTTAAAGGGAAATACATAGCATGTAACATTTAATTGGAATCCGTTTTCCAATAATTCAATTTTCGTTGATTGAGTGAATGTAAATTTCAAATTTCCTAGCGAATCCATTCGTTGTTGGTGGAGTTAGTCTTATTCACATACTTTAACTACTCCACATCACACCAACAAAATGTTGACAATCATTGCTTTCCTATACGTAGTATTGCTGTTCCTAAGAACTGCTTTGTGATAACTGCAAAAAAATGTTTTCACGAAAAAACTGGTGGAATCTCATACGCAAGGTCGCCTAAACGCGTCGTGGCTGCGATATACGAGTAGATATAGAGCTCCCTGAAATAAATCACAGATGCGTTATTTTTCTTGAGGACGTCCTCCATGAATGTGAGACATGTCTCACATTCAAGGGCATGCCCTTTCATCGCTTTTTATATAAGTTTTTAGTAGCAAACGAAAATGCAGTCTACCTAAGTGGTCACTGCCGCCAATCGGCATCTGTACGACTTCATATACTCGTATAACAAGGATTCTACCTAAAGTAAAACACGCACACGTCCTTCTCTCGATAACTTACTTAATCTTCTCACATGGAAGTGATACTAATTTTTTAATCCTTCCACTGAAACGCAAAAAACTGTATCACGCTAGAAACTATGAATAGTTATATTAATTTACACCCAGCCACGCATTGTTGTGGTAAGGATGTAGTACGTATGACAGACACTCTACTAACAATGAAACCGCATCAAACTACAGGTTTATTAAATGCCATTTTGCGCTAACGCAATATTTGTCCCACTACTGGGCAGGGGTCTTCTCTCAAATTAAGAGAAGATTTCAGACCATTGTTCACCGAACTGGCCAAGTGCAAATTGGTTCTCTCACTTTTGAGAACTCACTTTTTTGTAAGAAGTTTTAGGCATGCAGATTGCCTCACGATGTTTTCCTTTGCGGTAAAGCAGGGACAATTAATTTTTGATACGCATATAATATTAAAAAATCTGTGGTGCGTGCCTACATTCGAACCTCGGACCCTTAATTGAGAGATTGAGTTTCAACCATTCGACACATTCACAACCATCGACTATCACTGTTCGGATCATTGCGAAATCGCTAAATGCGTATACCGAAATTGATTAAGTTTGTTTATCAAATTGAATGATGCAGTAAACACAACGCTTACTAAAATCTATAGCAAGATTCAACAATACTAACCGTTCCATATGTCTGTAAAAGGCTGGCTGGTTATTATTAAACAACACGTAAGGAGTGACCGCGTGAGTCAATGGGACGAGGCGGGCGCTTCTCGGAACCTTTTGTTGCTGCATGTCATTCTCATTGCCCAGTGACAAATTCGGTTTTTCACACTAGCGTAATAATATTGTTGACTTTTTACGGAGGCTTTCAAATATTTTAAAAGCGTATAAAAGTCGTTAAAACTAGGTAGTTTAGTAGTGATACAGGTTTATAGGACGTAGGTTGCATTATTTTATACTAAAACTGATTATTCATCTTTTTTTCTTTTTTGAATAAAACTTTTTTCGCAATAAGTTCTGCTTTGGATGCGCTGTCACGTTGCGTTGATAGTCGACCTCTTGGCATGAAGATTTACGGTTCTTTATGTTTTAAACTATATTTAATGACTGCTTTTTATTTATATGTACAATGAAAAGAGCTACGTGTGTGAGTCCCTTCGAAGCAATTTCTACTTCGGTGCTCGTTGATATTTCTCACTATACATCACTGAGAAATTTTAATTTGTTCGTGATGACTTTTCATATGACGTGTGAAATTTTCTCTTAAATCATCGCAAACACTTATATCACACAGTGAGAAAAATAGAAACCTAAGTCGAAATTTCAGTAAATTGAGTTTAATATTTGAAAGTACTCCTGATAATATTGTCTATACTGTCTGTACTATTGTCTAGCGGATAAAAAAATTACGATTTCTCGCTAGAAAGGATAAACATAAATGTTACTTCCCATTAATAAACGTGCGCATTAAAAAACTCCCTTAACTGAACACATTTTTTGTTATTTCACAAAATATAAATTCCGCGTTAGATCCTTATTTCGCCGTACAATAACTCATCTCTAAGTGCATCCGCTCATATCTTCAATTTATAAGCGTGTAAAAACGCTAGTATGAAATAGGTACGCGTGCGTCGGCGTCACAACGTTCCCGGTCTCCGGCAGCAGGTAACAACAAGACGGTCTTGTGAACATACTGGTTATACCTCGCGCTTTATCACTGCACGCGTTACGGGGACGACACGATGTTTTTATACGTGAAGTTGTAATTAATCAACAGTTGAATGAATTTAGAACAATCACTATACAAAATTACTTTTTGTTATAGAAGCAGATGATATTTAAACATTATGCTCTAAATCTGTATTTCCATGTTAACAGTAAAGATAGATGTAACAAGCATTAACAAGCAAACCTCAACTATTTGTTTCATAAAGCAGTTTTTGAGTTTTAGTGGAAGCTCACTTTTATATGAGGCACCTAAGTATCTTAGTCCTCGACAGTAACTATGCATCTGTGATGGACGTCAAGCTAAACTCTTGTCCTATATGAAGTTGTTTACAGATGTCCATGGGCGGCAGTCCATTAGGTGGACCGTTTGCAACTTCAAACAAATAAAAAGAGAAATGTATTGACTTCATTGTCATCCTACAATTAGGTATAGGCTTCCTCTCAGAGGAAGAAGGGTTGCATTTCACGTACATCAATTAAATAAGAATATATTATTCAATGGCTTTAATTTTTTAACAAATCATAAAAATTAGTGAAAGTGACATATTTTTATTATTTATGAATTGGTTACGAGTTCTTGGTCTTGTTATGATTTGTTGGTTTTGTTATTCCATAAAAAAGCCTGATTTTTCCTATGTGGTTGTAAATAATTTGATCACAGTAACACCACACAGAACAGATATTAGTCAAGTTTGATATAATGTATTTATAAATATCAAACAGACAGTTAAATTCGACCAGGAAGGTACCACCGTGACGCTTATTTCTAGCGAACTGATTCACAGTTCAGCGTGGTTGAAGAGTATGGCTACTCACTGACATAGGAACTATCTTAGTGTTGGCAATAACAGTGATCGGTTTCAGTATCCCTACTCTGTGTAAACTTTGTTACAGGTCTCATAGTGCTTAGGACAGTACACTTGTAGCAAACAATTCAATCTTATAAAAAGAGGTACCATTGTTTATCGTTATCAACTCTACTGTAAGTAGAGTAAACGCATGTGTAAAAAAATCTATCCATTTTGCTTCAAGCGAACAGAAACGCTACAATGTCCTTGAATTATCAATAATCTTATCATATTTAAAATAAAACAATATATATATACAAATAATTGATTCGATACAACTTAATAACTAAACTGTAACAATCGATGCACCGATGTGGCTGTTATGTTGCGGAGTCGAGATTAGCATAATTCTCGCTTGACTGATTGATTTGATATGGCAGATGACCTTAGCGGGTTGACAGAGCAATCATGAGTGTATAAGAAGAGGAGAGAATTGGCAGACTGAAGTAGCAATGAGCGGATCACATTATTCATGGGACAGAGAACCGGTGGGGTAAAGGAGTCCTCGAATGTAGACCACGTCTGGGTAAAAGTGGAATAGTTCGCCCCCCTACGAGATGGATTGATGACTGGAGAAGACGATGGGTAATCGCTGGGTTCAGATGGCCCAAATGATTGGGCTTTGGGAAATCTATGTCCAGCAGTGAACTATAAAAGACCGGTGGATGAATGGTAGGAAGGGAGAGTAGGGTGCAAGGGGGAGGGGAATCTTAACATAGACGAAAAAGAAAATACTTCAAACAGAAGGACAACTTTTTATTTTTTGTCGACACATTTCGCGACAGATTTTTTCTTCTGAAAAGCATAGCCAACATTTCTTTTTCGCTGTCCGCCGCTGTTGAACTCTCATCGTAACAACGCTATAACTATGCCATGGGAAAAACACAATAATTATGACATCATAGATCGATGGCCAGTACAAGTAATAAAGATATAACTATGACTTAGTATAACGCAGTTTACGCTAGACGCGGCCTTCGCGCGGCGACCAAGCCCGTTACTTTTGACACGCTTTGAATATTTTTCTAAATGTAACAGATTGGGAAGGAATACTTTACGGTTTGTTAAACTTGGTACTTTTAGAAATATTGAAGATTTCTTTTCATGGTTCCACCCAAATCCGATCAAATTATAAAAATATTTCTTCGAAATGACCACACTGTTATATAAATAGGGAACAGCTAATTAGATTAACGCCTACATAACACTCATATTATATAAGTTAAACAACAGAATACTAAGAAGCATTGTGTACGTCAAATGTGTAACTTGTTTGTACGAATATGGTCACAATACAAAAACTGAACTACAATTAGTCGTTCGACTATCAAACCGCGTGGGCGGGAGAAGCGGCCGGTCACAAGTCTCAATAAGACCGCAATTACCCGTATTAAAACTACCAATACAGTCGTCGAGTGGGCTTCAAGGTCCTTGCCCTTGTTTGGCGAAATTGTGTCTCGTACATTACCACACATTAATACCTCTTTGTTATGTTTATCGGGTACAAAACGTAGGAATGGTCAAGTGTTGTAAACTGTCATGCTTTATATACGTAAGATAACATCGGACTATGATATATTATTGCGTTGATCGATTCATATCCTTGTACAAGCATAAGGCTAATAAGGTTATAGTAGCAACATGAAATGTAACATTTTTTTGGAGATGTAGCCTATGTTACTCTATTGTAGGTGGTTAGAAATAATAATAAGTACCAAAGATCGTAATAGTAATAGATTCTCGGACTTATTTAGATAAGGTTGCTAAAATCTTTGCACTAAAGTATTTATAAAATCAATTCAACAAAATTGGAAGTATATTATACAATACATAATCAATAAAAAAATGAATAATCATGAGCTCACCATAGATAATTGGACTAATCGTAATCTACTAACGCTCCATTTTTTTTATGTAATATAAGCAGATAACCTCATGTTAGATGGCTACTGCCGCCCACGGGCATCTGTACAGTAGCTGATTCCAAAAAGATCAAGTCTATTTGAGGACAATCACTTTAATACTTTTAAGGACTAAGTAGAAATATCGACCATGTAGAAAAACTACCGACTAAGTAGAAATACCGACTCATGGACCGATTTTATGTTTTTTATAAATTCCAAAAATGTAAACACTACAAATTCTTATTAGTGTACATTCGGTACCCTGTATGATTAAGTTACAGTTGATTTAGTTTCAACTGCTAATGATTTAATAACGATAATTAACTACTTATACAATTTCCTTTTCCCCATACACTTTACTACTATTTACCGTAATATTAATCATTAGCTCTGCACGTACTGTGTACTTAGAATTTAGGTCATTAAATACTTAATCTTCTCAAACATTTTCTAAGCATATAAATTTTACTACTCAACGAAAATTTGCCTTCTAACGTCAACTACGTTATTAGTTAACAAAAACATAATTTGCGACCAGTTTGTCATGTTTTAAACGTTTCAATTTTCTCGTGGGTACAGCTTGAGCAAATGCCACACCTGTAGTTATGACATACGTACCTACACGATACGTTACGATATGATCGACACATGTCAACTGCGAGTAGCAGAGTACGTTCAAATTAACGACACAGATGTCGCCTTTGTGTCGTAAATGTATCAGAGTTGTACACTTAAGTATGTGTAATTGTTGTATATTAACCGTATAACCTTCATTAATGTGGTAGCCAGTTGGTAATATCGATCGTTGTGCCAGGTTTTACCCAATACGTATGCCTTTTCTGTTACGTCAAGCAATGCCGGGTTATGGGGAATATTTACTGCACTAAAACCCGGTAGCCGTCTTCGATGCTGCGAAGAGGACTCCGAGATCTCCAACAGAACGCGACCAGAGTCCTCTGAGCGCGTAATACGTACTGCTTACTAACTATTAACTTCCTTAAGCTTCTCATTGCGAAATGAAGTTAAACCCCAATGAAAGTTATACAAGAGACCCAAATTGTACATATTTGTAGTTAAACGCAACTTGTCCAAAACATTGATTACTGAGTTATCACTAAAATGTGAGATCTTTCACGTTTCACTGAACTAAAATGCTTGCTAAAACTAAAATACTTGCCGCTCAACTAAAAAATAACGAAGTCACTAACTATTGCCCGCGACTTTGTTGTCGTTGTTGACTTACAGGTGAAATATCAAAAAAAAGTGGGTGTCCACAATATATAATGTCTACCTATGTGAATCTTTGGTACACATTTCATGGTTCTGACGTTCAGATGGTTCAGACGCCTTAAGCTTTTATATATATTGAAGGAGAGAGGTAAAACACACACAGGTAAAGGTTACCATTCATTTATTATCTTAATCTTAAGATCGTACTTAACCGACTTCTTTTAAATTCAATATTACGATAATTTATTCATACATTCAATCGATGTGCAAATATCGGTCTTGCAGTCTCTATTTAGCTTATAAATGGTCTAGTTAAACTACATTGAAACGCACCTAAATAGTTCAACAAAAATATTCCACGAGTTATTTATCTACGAAGCACATGACGAGTGCGTGCAGAAACGACACGTAGGCTTCGGTTAAATAAAAGCGACTAACACGTACAAAATAGCGGAAACCATCCGCCCACTACACTATTTGCATGTGTCCAACGTACAGACATGAAAAAACCTGCGTCGCCATTTTAAGTAAAAAGACAATGTAGTTCATTAAGGTTTCTTACCTCTCCCACGCCAGTATCACCTTCGTATCAAGTTTTTGTTTTAAATCAAAAGCTCTACATCTTAATTCAAAGCTCCTGAAGGTCAGACGCCATTTACGCTTGTCAATAAAGAAATATGCGGATCAAAAAATAAACTGTGGGTTGACCGCAATATTGTAGAACAGACGAGTTTTAAAACAATTATGTCTAAAACTTTAGACCAACTGTTTTTCGAAATTGATATATTTATCCAAAATGATCTTAGTTTTAAGGGATTTAAGTTTTTTACCCGCAAAATGCTTGAAAACATCTCCAAGGACATTACAATTGATAATAAAAATAATCATTTTGTTAGATATTTAGATCATATCTCTCCAACTGGGAATTGAACCCGGAAAATTTTGTATGCCACCATGATTTGATATTTTTTGTGCCAAAAACATCAAAACCTTGATTTATATTGTACACACGTGTATGAATATCACACACATAATATTGTTATATTCACAAAATTAATGTTCGCCCAATGATAGAATCCGACCATAATATTGATAATGAGGCTTGTCACTAGAAAAGCAAAAATATTTAAAAAGCTTTCTATCGTTATAAATATTCATATATATATTTTAATTCATCACTTCAAAGTTCGTCAATAAAAACTAAACAAAAAATTTGTTGACAGACATAATTAAGATTAATAACTAAAACGTATTGTCGTAACCTTTTTATCTTCAAAGTAAAATGTGATACGAGTTCCTATTAATTAAATCGAAAACATTCTCGTTTTTATTCACAAGCAACAAATACTTCTATTAAAGACAAATAGCGTTTCCAGAGAAGAATTTTTAGTGACGTCATGTGAACCCATCCACAATCTAAATAATTAGACGAAAAATCCGACGTCGTAAACAGAACAGCAATAAATATTGTTTCTTTTTTCGTCATAATATTAATAGGCGTTACAATTTTTCTCGAGCTCGAGTTCAATACACTCGTATATTCGTTTTCTATTAACGAGTCTATCGCCGTTAGTCATTCGTAGGTAGAAGCTGGACGTCCAAAGAGCGGCAACGAATAAATATTTTACCTACAATTAACATAGAGCTATAGATGAACACGGAATTAGGGAAATTAGAAATGAACAACGGATAACCATTTAAATACATATGTGTTTCATAAATCAAATATTTTCCAACATAAGTGGAATGACTTATGTAAAGTTGCATTTACAACTACAAATAATATTTTTATATACCCATGAACCACTTCTTTCAATTTTGTTTTTAATAAGCATTTTGTCTTTGCTCGTTCTTGCTTGTTTCTTTCAACTTTGTTTTTACTTTATTAAATATTTTTATTTTATATGTGCATTTAATTTTATGGTCTACAATTTTGGCATGTAGTAAACGCATTGCATTAAAATATTTTGTTTATTTACTGAGCCACTATGAACATTTTGTATGAAAACTTTATATAAATTCGACCTTACCTTTGATTTTTGAGACATCTTTTAATTGCGGCCAGCTTAAATTATACAGGAATGGTAAAAACTTGATAATAAACTTTAATATATCTGTTTACATTAAAAAAGTTGTAGTTATCACATAATAAACTGTTCCTTATGTTGTGATGCGCCCAAGAACGTATCTGTTATCTGAGGTTATTTCCTTATACGTACCACTGAAGCCTTAAACACATCCAGCGAACATTGAGACATACATCCGTGTACAAAACAAGCAGAACTTTCGAGATGAGTTACACAGTAAAACAATTTGATGGAATAATTTTACCAAAGACATAAATACTTAAAATTATATATTTTTTTCACTATATAAAAAACAAAACGTGCATATGAACAACATGCTTTTTATTATCGTTTTTGTCAAATGATAAGTGGATGCTACCGTCCATGGTTGACTGTAATTAACCACAAACAAATTTCAGTCCTTCTTGAAGCCGATCACAGAGTCTACCTACATGATTATAGAAGAAGACTAAGAAGGACTAAGTTGCTTTTTAAATTTATACGCTTACTACACCCTATAAATCAGAACACAACAGTGCTTAACACTATTGTAAGGCAGGAATGGAGCGCTGGATTAATTCCGGAGACAGACCACAAAAGTGCGACAACAATATTTATGTTCAACTAATTTCGATCACTGATAAGATTTTGAAGAACAAAAACAAAAAACAAAACATAACGTAACATAACAATCATTTATAATCTTATTATACTTATTAAAATCTCAAGTTAATTATGCTTATAATCATTTACAGGTGTTTATTTAAACCAATAATATCATACAAAGTTCATACCCGAGATGGTATGTCGAACATTGTCAATTTCTAAAATACTGCTTCCAAAAGCTACAATGAAATTAATAAATTCATTGACTTAAAAGACTCTTGAATACAATTATGTAGAATTTTATTTTCCTTACTAAACTATCTGCGTGGGAGCCCTCATTTATAACGTTTTTATTGCCTTCGTTGTGTTTAAATACTTGAGTTTTATGTACACTTTATACTTACTTTACTCCAATTATCATTTAAATTGTCGAAGACTTACGAGTACATAAATATTTAAACTTTCTCTAATATTCATTGATATTCTATTTTGAAGAAAACAAAGGTTATCTCTACCTGTATATGTCATTATATGTTTTATTAGATTTTACGACTTTTCAGTGATACTCTATTTGCTTAAAATTCGGCCGATTGATTGGAGAGGTCGAGGCTCAAATCCCATGCTTTTGTATATTTTGTATATTTAAACTTAATTCTCACTTGCTTTAGGTAAAGTAAAACATCGTGCAGAAACCTATGTAAGAGTTCTTCAAAAAAAGTTCTAAAGGTGTGATGTAAAGTCTGTCTACCAATTCACGCTAGGCCTGCCCAGTGGACTATGCCCGGTGGACACACGTGCTGAGCCCAGTAGTAAAAATAATACATATACTGGCCTACAGAGCGTCTAGTCTTGTAGCGCAGGCCTAACCTTAATCGTGTTTGCGTTAACCTTTTATTTTTGTTCTCGAGGGAGAAACAATTGATCTTAGGCATTATAATAAACGCTTTATAATAAAAAATAATGTATCAAACTCATGGGCATCTTTAAGTAATTTCATATAGAATTGGGGTTCTTAATGAAGTCAATCACAGTTACGTTGCTATTCTCGAGGACTTAGATGGTAATTTCATATAAAAATGATCAGGATACCACACGCTTCCACCGGAAAACAAGAACTGCTTCACGCTAGAAGTATGGCGAAGACACATTTTCAAAAGAACCATATTCCTTCTACCACCTGATCCAAAATTGTGATTTAATAATGGATTGCACATTAATCCATTTTTCAATTCACATTAAATAATCGTGAAAAGATATAAGCCAAGTTAGTAGAGGAATTTGCTCCCCTTTGATTTTTAGTAACCTAAATAGTATTAAAACATTTTCTCTATTTTCCTGCTAAAAGATTATGCCCTATACCCGCAAATAGGTTCAGTACGTGGAAGTTTAAAAATAATAAAAATGTTAACTCACACATAACTACCAACTCATAACTACGTGGATATACTAACAATAAACTCTAGATAAAGTATTTTCTTTGTAATTAAGTAGTGCAACGTCAATCGATTAGAGCGTAGGTTTTCTCGGTCAGTTGTGATAGATGATTTGCATAATCAGATGCACAACAATAAGTATACGCCTTGAACATTAGAGCAGGACTTTAAAAGGTAAACGATAAAACAACTTGTAATAAACAAGTGACGTAATGTATATTTTCCTCTAACATACTTTTGTAAAATACTAACTTATTCCCACGGTTCTGCCTGTTTCAGTCTCGTTTATCGTGGTGATGAATATCCTGCTGAAATGAGTATGTTCTTATCCTGGTCATAAACTATCTGTGTGCCTAATTTAACGGTGGTAGAACTCTTTGGTTCGACTCTGGAAGCACCACCGCCATACCTATTTCTGTCTTATATCAGCAGTGTAAGGGAGACATACTTTTCCGAGGCATGCCATATTTATCCTCAGAGGAAGCAACGCATCTGTGAATAACTTTAGACTTTGATTTTACCTAGGGTTGATTACAGATATCCATGGGCGGCAGTAGCCACTTATCAGTTG